>JAJAGP010002252.1:0-126081 GCA_025084515.1 Ancistrus triradiatus
TTAAACAATTGAGTCAAACATTACATGCTGTACCACTGTGCAGCCTGATCTAAAAAATACCACATTCTGTGGTACTTAAACATTATATTGTCCAAGCAAGGGTCCAAGGTGGTCTGCTAAAATGTCTAGCAGTTCCACTTACCATATAGAAGCACTTTGTAGTTCTACAATTGTAGTCTGTAGTCCATCTGTTTCTCTGCATACTTAGTTACTCCCCTTCACTCTGTTCTCTAATGATCAGGACCCCCACAGATCAGGGTGGAGATTCATTCTCAGCAAAGAGACAGTGATGTGGTGGTGGTGTGTGTTCTGCTGGTATGATTTGATCAGACAGAGCAGCGCTGCTGAAATTTTTAAACATTGTGTTCACTGACTGTGCTCTTTTAGATACATCTACCACAATGCTACACCTTACAGATGTAAAGTCAGAGACAGTAGCTCATCTGGTCTTGCACAGCTTGTGTTAATCATCCTCCAGTCCTTCATCAGTGCTCACAGGACCCTGCCTACAGGATGCTGGACATTGCATTCTGTGGCTGGATATTTTTGGCTATTGGACTATTTTCAGTCCAGCAGTGACACAGAGGTGTATGAAAACTCCATCAGCATTGCTGTGTCTGATCCACTCATACCCGTACAACACACTAACCCACCACCACCACATCATTGTCACTGCAGTGCCGAGAATAATCCACCACCCAAAAAGTACCTGACCAGTGGTGGTCATGACCATTAGAGAAGAGAGTAAAGTGGACTAACAAAGACAAACATATGGACTACTGTCTGTAATTGTAGAACCACACCATACATCCATATGATAAAATGGACAATGAGTGTAGAAACAAGCTTTAAAGTACCTAATAAAGTGATCCGTGAGTGTATGTAGAAATAATTTTACGTGAAAAGAACCCTTTGAGGAATAAATGACATTTATAGTTCATCTTATTCTTTCAACACAAAGTCATACCTTCTAGTAGCAGTAACATTTCAAAGAACCCCCCGAGGAACATGTTTTCAATCATGCGTATTAGCCTGCGGTTCGAAAATAAACAAATAGAGAACGCGCTTGATTGATAGTAAGGGAAAAAGTGCCATACCATCCTCCACCCCCCAAAATCCAGAATGTTGATGGTCGGTGTGGTTCGGCCTCTTGTCCTCTATAACGTACCAGTACTCGGTTCCAATAGCGAGCACCAGGAGACTGAAGCTTAAAAGACCTGTGAATCCAGCGCTCAGAACCACGCAGCCAAAGCCAACTCTCATAGCGATCCGTGTGTGTAGAAAACAGCGACCCCAGTCCTTCCCGAAGAACTAAACTCTGCTTGACAGAAATAATGAAGAGGATGAAATAATGATGTCAATCTTCATGCATGTTGTTCATACAGGTACAGACTGCATTCACGGCGATAGAAGTAGCACCGACAGCCAGCAGCGCACAGAGACGCAACAACACGGTGCGGACTAAGAGAGAAGCGAATCATCGTCACACACTTCACGACACCCGCGGGTGGTACACTTTAATTACGTCGTATGACCATGTTCGGTCTTTTAGGTGAGAGATCAGAGCGAACTTACCATTACCCGAATGCAGTTTTAACTTTTTAGCATTGCGCGCAAAACCGTAGAAGGGAAACAACTGGTGTAATACTTAACCGTTTGGCAGTTTTAACCTTCAACTTTTCAACAAATTCTTCAATCCAATTAAGCATCTGTGGGATGTGCTGGACAAACATGGTCCACAAAATGGATGCTTCACCTTGCAACTTTCACTTGTTAAACGATCTGCTGCTAATATCTTAGCGATGGATACCACTGGACACCTTCAGAGGTCTTGTGGAGTCCATGCCTCAAAAAGGGTCACAACGAGGGGGGCGTACACAATTTTAGGCAGCTGGATTTAAGCTACTATTTTAATAAGACTAATGTGCGGTTTTATTTTGACAGTAATTTTTTTGAAAGCTTTAGTTGCGTTTCACTCGTTTTGTGGGACTGTGGTAGCCTAGTGGGTAAGGTACTGGACTATGGACCAGAAAGTCCACGGTTCAAATCCCACCTCTGCCAAGCTGCCACTGTTGGGTCCTTGAGCAAGACCCTTAACCCACAATTGCTTGGATTGTAAGATTGTATCAATTGTAAGTCGCTCTGGATAAGAGCGTCTGCTAAATTCTGTTAGCCGCTTAATCCTGGTCAGGGTCACAAGCCAGTGCCTAGCCAGCGGCATAGGGCTCAAGGCAGAAGCAACCAGACAGGGCACACTAAGGGCACTTTAGAAACACCAATTAACCTAACACTTGTCTTTGGAATGTGGGAGGAAACCAGAGTACCCCAGAGTAAACCCACACAGACACAGGGAGAACATGCAAACTCCACACAGACGGAGTCTGAGGTCAGGAATGAACCTGCAGGTCTGAGTCACTCAAAACGGAGATGTAGCAATGTAATGTATAGTATAGTATAATAATGCAAGAGGCTTCAAAAATAACTGCAGTATGCCCATTCACCTTTCTCATATATTAGATGTAGTACAATACCACTGTTCCTTCCTTACCTAACAATATGGTTATAAAGACAGCTAAATATACAAGGTCTATGAAATACTTAGACAGCAGAAGTTAAACTAAAGGTTTATTCACAATTTTCAAAACAAGGTAAGCTTACTAAAAGGTAAGCATTCCTGTGCACAAACCATTCGTATTGCTTATGCACTGGCTACATACATATGTACATCCACCACCTTGTCCAAGATAGGGTGAAGGCTGAAAGCAATACAGAGCATATAAAATAAGAAAAAAGCCCCATGGTTGTAGTTTCTATATCCATCTTCATTCTTCACCCATGGCAGTTTGGATGATGTATCCTCTTTTCAGTTTCACTGCTTCTTCAAACTTGTATATGGCCTCGTTGCACATCTGTTTCTAAAAGCGAATAAAAAAACAAAAAACAAACACAAAAACGTCATTATTGAACTGCTTCAGGAATTAGAGACGGGACAATCATTTGATTATACACCAATTCAAATCCAATTCAAACCCAGGACCTCATAAACCTCTGCTTCCAGAAGCCAGAGAGACATCAGAGCTGCTTGCATGATGTAGGCATACTGATTTGTTGAATGGAACCATCGTGAACCCAAAGGTAGAGTCAGCCTTTTTGTTATGGTCAAAGTATTGTTTATTTAACATTGCAGCAGCATCAATGGCTATTCACAACAGGAGGTTACATCAGAATATTACCCACTCAATTTTTTTCCCCCAAGATACAGTGGTAAAGTGTTAGTTCTTTAGTCATACTTACAACGATGAACTTCTGCCTCTACTTCTGGAGCTGAAGAAACCCCTCCACAGCCAGACTCTCAACAGGCTTCATCATTGTGACAAAGCTGCAGTTTGGTGAATGTGCTTTATGCTCCTTTCTATAATAAAAACCACCAATTATGAAAATGTTTTATTCATTTAAATATAGGTGGATGGCCTTATTTTAAAGCTCTGAGATATATAATACTGTGTAAAACTCTCAGGTCACTATTAGATCAGATATACCATTGTTTTAGCAATGGCATAATGACCATATATAATTATCTCCTCAGTCTTTTCATTAAAATGCAACCAGACATTGCAGAAAAGTTGTATGTCCAGTGGTACCTCGGTTCTCGTCGTTGATTTGTTCCAGAAGGCTTGTCGAGAAACGGAAATGACAAATACAGAGCAAATTTTTTCCATAAGGAATAATGTACAGACCCCCAGAAAATCCACACTGTATAAGGCATTATATGCACTAATGGAGTTGTATTGTATAGGAGCTCCCTGATTTACAAAGGGGATATGTACAACAAATCTATCATAAGTTCAATGTATCCTGAACCGATGAGTTTAATATAGTCTATAATGTATCATAGTGGAGCCTATTAAACATTAACATTTACATTAACCTAGAGTTGGTCAAAATCATTAACACAAAGCTTATTTTATAATAAAGTGTTGATAAAACTCATGCAATTTAGTGAGTAATGGATTAAAGGTGAAAAGAAAAAGCAAACAATTAACTGCTAATGCCAATTGCTCAGCCTGAAAGCCAGTTTTCCCTTTGGTTGGCTGCCATTTCCTTTCCTTTCCAGAAAACCTTCCTTTTGGCTTCCTTTTGGGTTTACTAACCATTTAGGATCCATGGGGACTAATTTGCACAAAGAATGCAGTACTGCATATGTAAAAATAAAGAAAACCACAATAAAAACATCACGGATCATCATCTTGTTGTGAATCTGAATCTGTGTAGTAAACAAGAATCATATATCGAGTTTATGAAGCAAGTCGCGTGGCTCAACTCATACAAGTTTAAGCAAGTGCGCCGAGTACCAAGAAAATGACGAGACTGAGACAAATTTTTCTGGTCAAAATGCATCAAGAACAAAATTCGACGAGTTCCGAGGTGGTCGAGAACCGAGGTACCACCGTAGTACTAAAGAAATTGAAAATCATAAAGAAAGATCTTCTATAAGCTACAGTGGCAAATATTCAGTGTGACCTCCCCTTACAATTGAGCAATAGCAGTATCTGGCAGCTTCATCTGGATGACAAGTTGACCCGTCTACATTCCAAAGAAGCTTGATCAGGAATGTTTTTTAGGAAGGGTAGCAGCCCAGAAACCACTTTTTCCAGATGGGGAACATGGCTAAAATATGCTAAAGCATAAAGCATATAAAGCAAAGATTGGAACGAAGATCTATGGAAAAGTGTATGATGGTGTAACAAATCAAATCAGAGTCCATTCACTGACAATATATGTGGTCATTAAACCATTGCTAAAACAACAAATTTAATGGGGGCCTAAGAGTTTTGCCCAGTATTATATTACATGGTAAATGAGCAGCTGGTCCTTATAGTTGGCATGTTTGATAGTCAGAACAAATGGACAGATGTAAAGACCTGGTCAAGTTGGGGCGGCGCGAAGGCTTGGTTGCTAGCACCGCCGAATCACAGCAAGAAGGTCCTGGGTTCAATCACAGGGCGGAGCCTGGGTTCCTTTCTGTATGTGTGTGTGTGTATATATATGTCTGGCAAAGCAGGATCCGAGTCCCTCTCAGTGTAGTGTGCTACTGATGGTAGCCTTTGATACTTTGGTCCCAGCTCTCTGCAGGTCATTCATCAGGTCCCTCCGTGTAGTTCTGGGATTTCTGCTCACTGTTCTCATGATCATTTTGACCCCACGGAATGAGATCTTGTGTGGGGCCCCAGATCGAGGGAGATTATCAGTGGTCTTGTAAGTCTTCCATTTTCTTTCAATTTCTCCCACAGTTGATTTATTAGACCAACCTGCTTGCCTATTGTAGATTCACTCTTCCCAGCCTGGTGTAGGTGGACAATTTTCTTCCTGGTGTCCTTCAACAGCTCTTTGGTCTTGGCCATGGTTGAGTCATAATGTTATGGCTTCTCATTGCAGAATTACATCACATAAGCTGTAGAAAAACTGTTTGTTAACATGCTAAAGTAGTCAGACAGTTTGCTCATGTTCATTAAGCAGCATTACAATTGAGCAGAACAGTGAAAGCATTTGTAGAGACTCACACTCACACTCAGCCCTCGAGTTCTTTAAGACAGAAGAAGCATTGGGCTATATCAGGGCTGTTTGCAGCGGCTGTGTGAATGAATCCAGCTTTTGCCATCTACAAGAAGAAATGCTTTCAATAACCAAGTTCCCCATATTATACTTCAACATCTTAAACACTGAACGACCAAATCTTAAGTTGATAAAACACCGGGCTGGCATATGTATTACCAGCATTATGGATGTGAAATTTGAACTCCCTGGCTCACAAAATGTCTCACTGCATGAGCATAGCATCAACAAGAATAATAAAACAATAAAAACAAGCACTGCTGCAAACTGTATATTCGTCTTTGTTCACATCCTAACGTAACCATTTTTCCACGTAGTGTTGAACAGTTTTAACTCATTTTTGCAATTATATGTCAGTTCTACTACACAGCAGCTGAACGACAGCAGCTGGAGAAAGGTCTTACCATTTATCAATCCTGGATTTGTTTTATCTTGTCTAATCAAATTTAAAAAGCCATCAACCTATGCTTGATTAGGTATAAGAAACTCTTTCAATAAACTGAAAAATGTAAAGCCTGGAAACTTGGATACCTTCCTCGCAACCAAAAGTAAACTATTTTTCCCCCTTACATCGATAGTCCAATGTAAAACTTCTTCACTGCAGCAGGTTTTTACTGATAGGTAAGAGATACTCTTTCAGTTCTTACATTAGCCAGGTCAAAGGATGAATAGCTGTGTTGGTCAAGAACAAAGATAAGAAGACAAACTTAACAGATTTATTTGTGTTATTAACCTGGATGTCATGGAAATTCCACGAAATCAGCATTACATGACTGTATGACTAGTACAGGAACTCCCCATTTTACAATGGCCTGACTTACGATATTTTGACTTATACAGTAATAAACATAGATACACATTCTGTAGAAACCGTACTCCTAATTTTGAATTTTCCTGAGCAAGCGATATGTACTATATGCAGTACTCTCTCACATTCAGATGAGGAAGTCGGCAGTGCGTGCTGTGGAGAGTCACGTGGTGGGAGCGATGACCGCTGGGAAATGTAGTGAGGAAAAGCCGTGGTCGTACAAGTTTAAAGTTCACTTTAAACACTATTATCTATTAATTACTATTAATACTATTATCCTATAAACTACACAAGATATTAAAAACTTTATTACAAAATAAGCTTTAATGACTTAGGGTGCAAGGCAGGAACATTCCTAGACAGGGCACCACTCCATCATAGCACACACACACTAGGGGCACTTTAGAGACACCAATTTACCAAACACATGTATTTGGACACAGAAAGAACCCAGACCACTTCACCTGGGATTGAACCCAGGACTTTCTTGCTGTGAGGTGACAAGGCTATCCCCTGTGCCACCCTACACAAAATATAACAACTGCAAATAATGCAATCACACATCACAGTACTCAAAATTCTAAAGGGAACTTCAGCTGACATTATAGGCACTGCATATAAATATGAATAAAAATATATAAATATGAATCTGTACTAAATAAAAAGACAATAAGTGAGAGAAGTAATAAGTGAGAGAAGAAGTCATGTTAAGCTTTTTAGACTCGCCCTATTCGCACTATGAAAAGAAAAAGGACGAGGATTCTCGTTTATTAGGTAAATGTTTAACTACAGCGGTGATTGTGTTTAACAACCTGTAGTTAGTTAACAGAAAATGACATTACTTAAGTAAACTAAACGAAACACTGACTTTGCATAAGATGTCCAAACGACACGCTTCATGTTCGTTTTTCTAACTATAAGTTACTTACATTCTCCGGAGTACAAACACAGTTTTACTCGAATGACATCCAGAGAAAGTTAAAAGTCTGTTTCATAAAAATACAGTGATGTAGGATCGTTACTTATCTGTTGCATTGTGGATAAAGTAACGATATAACCAACCTACACATAAATACAGGTACTGAGTTTAAACTTCCGAGCAAACCCCTTCATTGGGTAAGTGTTACGCGTGCGCAGTAACACGGCGAGAGACAGCGACCTCTAGTGTTACGGTTGCACCTCTTTTACTTCTAAAAACAAGAACATATTGGAAGTATATCGGTACCAAAATGAAAATGTAACAGGCCAAATTGTAATGTAGCCTATTCCAACTCCTTAATGCAAGTTTTGATAAAAAAAAAATTCCAATGGCGTCAGAATGATAATTAAAATGTTATTCACATCTAATATGCATTTGACCTCAGTAGCAATGCGTTTGAAATGTAATTATTAAAATCAAAATTCAATTTCATACGGGAGACATTTATATTGTTTACTCTTGAGCCACGGAGGATTTAAAAAAAAATTAAAAACAGTTTTTTCTGGGTTTCCTGTAATTAATTAAAAAGTCGACTTTGGAAATAAACACTTTTCTATAAGAAACAGTTTTAATGTTCCTGGAAAATTTTTTAAATTCATTCCATTCAGCAAGACTTGGAACTATATTACATATCTAAATAATGACTATATCAGCTGTAAATATAACTGATAGCCTACTGATATCCATTATTACATCAATAAAAGCAATATATTACAGCTTACCCTATCCATAGCCATGTTATTATTATAGTACTAAAAGGAAATCATTTGGAATAATTAATTACCAAATAATCCTAAAACGAAACAAGAAATAAAGCACCCAAATGCACAAACTGATGTCCAACTTTCCTTGAACATGGAGAAATATTTAAACAATCTTTTGCAAATAACAAGATCAACTGCAAATAGCAATGAAATTCAGAGTTTAATAACAGCACATTTAAAAAGTATAATGCAACAAACTATATACAAGCTTCAGACTGCGTAGTTGTGTTTAACTGCCTTTAACACCTTTTTATTAAATTACACCAAAAATGACATACATCTTTGCTTGTTCACTGAGAGGAAATGCTAATAAAATAATAATTACACCATAATAATAAATAACATAAAATAATAACATTGATTAAAATGAAGATTGTTGCTGAATGATTAGGAAGAGAGTTTATGCATTATTTGTATGTAAATGACAACCCAGTTAAAGAAACTATTTTTATTGTGCTAGAGCTCATAATATCAAGTAAAATACCACACATGCAACTGTCAGAGAACTCATACACAACACTCCACAGAACTTAAACTAGCACTCATCTTTCAAGTTCATTAGGATTGGCAAAAAAAAACAAAAAAACAGAAAGGCAAATAAGCCTATGGAGGAAGTGAAATAGATGGAACAACATTGATTAAGGCCCTTAGACAGAATACCACAGTGGCTCAAGATTTTGAAATGGTGTCAAAGAGCTGTATTTTTCTGAGGAGAGCATTGTGCAAAAAAAACAACATATTGTTTGTTAATGTGGGGTAAAAGTTGCAGAAGGAACTGATACTTGAATCACTCTACAAAATAAATATTAACAAATAAGGTATTTGGTTTGTCATCTAGAAAATTCGAAGTTTTAAAAAGTAGCATTTTACCTATGGGAAAACCAGTGCCTACTGACATGCTATAGGAAAATAGTGTCCATATGCACAACATGTTCAAACATACTGTGTTGTCGGGCGCAAAATTGTTTTGGGTAGCAGGGGACTGAAAGTTTCCAAAATGTCCACTAGGTGTCAATATTCCCAGAGAGATGAGCTATCTGCTGTTTCTCCATCACATTTCAATGTACCTCCCTGGTCTCCGCGTAGATAATTGCCGTTTTTAGCCCTTATTCCTATGCGACCATGTTCTAAGAACTCAACGCAGAAGTCTTCAGGTGTATCTCCATCTGAGCAGACCAAGCCTGTGCTGGAAACATACCAGTATGTCCCTTCTGCACCTGTATGAAAAATGATAGCTATTAGACCCTTAAACCACATGAAAACTTGTTTGACGGTAATGGTCAAGTTCCTTGAAGTACTTATGTACTGGGATTTCTACATTATTTAGGTTGGAATTGTGGAGAAGCCCTGTGACCCTGAGTCAGATTAAGTGGGTATGGAATATTAATGATGAGATGAGATGAATGCAGGAATTAATAAAGGTTATTAGACAAAAGCAAGATTCCTGAAAGCAGGGGTGTCATCAGACCCACTTTTTGAGGCACACGCCCCAGTACTATGTTGCTGTGCCACACTAAAATCTTGGCAGTAAAAAGTCAATTGTACTCAACACTGCTGAGCAGAACTACAAGTCATGCCTTGCGAACTCACTCAGGCACTACATTTCCCATCTACTTTCTTTCTAAAAGCTTGAGCAGTTGAGCAGTTAACCCTTTCAGTGAAAACCGGTTTCTATTAGCTTTTTTTTCAAGGAGAAATGGACATCGGTAAATACGTAAAAGAAGTCAGCCTCGCAGTTAGCCACTTATAACTGTATAAGCTACCAAACACACACACACACACACACACACACACACACACACACACATATGTCACTGTTGTTTATTTTGTTCAGTTCAATTGCTGCTGAACAACTTTAGAAATTGCACAATATCTGAAATATAAACTGGGCATTTCCAAAATGTTCATGAACAATCAGATATTTTTATTTGTATTTACTTAATTTACTTATATATCGGTTTTACAATAGTCATAACAGGTATCCTGGTATGAGAGTAAATATGTTGAAATTTTCTTATCAAACCTTTAATATAATCAAAAAAAGTACATATTCAATTTTGTAAAGTCTTGCAAAACTGCCAAAGGTTACATTTACAGTGGTACTTCGGTTCTCGACCACCACAGAACTCATTAAATTTGGTTCTTGAAGTTTGACTAGAAAAATATGTCTTATTTTAGCTGAAACTCGATTCATTATTCATGATTCCGTACACAGTGATTCAGATTCTCAGTAGCCCTTGGTGAGTGAAGATGTCCACTGTATTTATCGTGCTTTTCTTAATTTTTCTACAGTTCTATATTTGTAGTGCAAATAAATCACAATGAGTCCTAAAATGGTTAGGAATGACAGCCAACCAATAGCTAGTGCCTAGCAGCTAGCGCCCTGAGTTCACAAATAGAGTAAGTGTTTTGCTTTTACTTCTCACTTTCAATCCATTACTCACTAAATTACATGAGATTTCTCAACACTTTATTATGAAATAAGCTTTGTGTTAATGGTTTTGCCCAGCGGTAGGTTAATATAAAGTGTTAATGTGTTAATGTGTGTGTAAACTCATCAGGATACATTTAACTTATGATGAATTTATCAGAACATATTCCCATCGTAAATCAGGAAGCACCTGTACAATACAACTCCATTAATTTGTAGGACCCGAGGGTAACTTCTAAGCAACTGATGAACTATCTCACATTGGCTAATGTTAATGTTCATGAATCCACCATCAGAAAAACACTGAACAACAATGGTGTGCATAGCAGGGATGTAAGGAGAAAGCCACTGCTCTCCAAAAAGAACATTGCTGCTTGTCTACAGTTTTTGCTAAAGTTTTGACTCACAATGGACCAAGCCAGAAGGCTATTGGAAAAATGTTTTGTGGATGGATGAGACCAAAACAGAACTTTTTGGTTTAAAAGAAAAACGTTATGTTTGGAGAAAGGAAAACACTGCATTCCAAGCATAAGAACCTTCAAATCCCATCTGTGAAACATGGTGGTGGTAGTATCATGGTTTTGGCCTGTTTTGCTGCATCTGGGGCCAAACGGCTTGCCATCATTGATGGAACAAATTAAATTCTGAATTATCTCAGAGGATTTCTAAAGGAAAATGTCAGGACATCTGTTCATGAACTGAATCTTCAAGAGAAGGTGGGGTCATGCACAAGACAAATGACCCTAAGCACACAAGTCGTTCCCTAAACTATTTCTACCAAAGAATGGTTTAAAGAAGAATAAAGTTCCATGTTTTTTGGAATGGCCAAAGTCAAATCCCCTGATCTTAATCCAATGGAAATGTTTGTCGAAGGAACCTGAAGCGAGCAGCTAATGTTGAGGAAACCCCACCAACATCCCAGAGCTTGAAGCTGTTCTGTACGGAGGAATGGGCTAAAAATTCCTCCAAGCCGGTGTGTTGCAGGACTGATCAACAGTTACAGAAAAACGTTTTGGTTGTAGTTATTACTGCACCAGGGGGGTCACACCAGATTACTGAAAGCAAAGGTTCACAACTTTTGTTTTGCCACTTACTAATATGTAGTATTGGAAACATTTACTTCAATAAATAAATGACCAAGTAATAATATTTTTGTTCTCATTTGTTTAACTGGGTTCTCTTTATCTACTTTTAGGACTTGTGTGAAAATCTGATGATGTCTTAGGTCATATTTATGCAGAAATATAGAAAATTCTAAAGGGTTCACAAACTTTCCAGCACCACTGTATATCTGAATAAGAGTTGTCCACACAAAAACAGCAAATACAGAAATAATTGTTCTAACCGCTTGATATTTGAAACAAACTTAAATCTTGGTTGCTTTCACTTCTGGAAGTGCATGAGATACATTTTGCCACATCATATACAACTGGAAATATATTGCATCCAAGATGCAAGATGATTTCTGATCTTGTATATGGGCATACATTCATATTGTGAATGATACAGTAGGTATAAAACCAGAAACTCATTCAAGTACTAGTGCAAATGTGGTTAAAATCAGGATGCAGTCCAGATACAAGATGCATGAAATGACCATGTGTAAACAGGGCTGAAATGCCTGTGATAAAGAATTCAAATCAAATAGAATAAATACCTTTAATATGATACGCTCCATCACTGAACTGTAATGTGAAAATATCATAAACAGAACGGTTTACATCCAGAGTGTTTGAATTCTTGTGGTGGCACACATATCCATTCTCCCCGCGGAGGATGAGGATAGGTCTATTGATTAGCTTTAGAATCAACTGCTCATCCTCACCTGTAAAAGTAACAGTTTAACATTTAAAAAGAGGGAAATGGGGTACAGGAATCATCACAGAAAGAGGAAAGTGATAAACATGAAAAGATTTGCTACTGCATCTGAAGTACAATACATAAAGTTTGAATCTGTTATCTAAATTTCAACAAGGTGGATTGATCATAATGTAGTGTAGAGATCTAACTGATCTTCTGTGGTAAATACCAGGACTCACCTATTGAGTCGCTGACAGCAGCAAGCTGGCCATTTTTCTTGGTGCACACATATTTCCCATTGCTCGCTCGTAATACCACCCGTCTTCCGAGCCACACAATATCAAACATGGTGTTGGCACTTCTGCACAATGAGGAGAAAAATTAGACCTACTCCTTTGGCATATATGGGCTATTATTGGATACAATTGATTAAAGTTATTACATCAATATAAACAGATTGTGGGATTATAAGTATGATAAGTCAAATCATAGCAGTTATAACATCAAAGTGGAGATCTTAACCCTTTTTGAACAGTAACATTAATAGTATTTTTCAATGTTTTTTTATTTTTCAATCTCGATTGTCCTGGTAAGAACCTTATGCTGAGGAACACAGGGTGCAGGTGTAGGTCTATAAGGAAGAGGTTTCACTTTTGTAGCACTGGGAAATGGCTCCTCAACCTCTTACGCAGCCAATCATACCTGTTGGTCATTCCTGGAAGTTGAAGCCGAAAAGCACCGACAGGTACTCTGGTGGCCTAATGTATTCCACCACTGCACCATCCAAGCCCTTTCAAACTGTTAAGTGTAATTGCTAGCACTATTGTACTGATTGAAGTACTATCTGAGGCCAACTGAACTTGCTTTTGTAGTTATCATACTTACACTTCTTTGGCTGTGGACTGGATGCCTCCGTGAGATACAAGTGTCCAATAATTTCCTTCATTTGTCCTGAACTTGCATTTCTTGCTTTCTTTATCAATCTCCATTTGAAAAGTCTCCATGTCTGTCTCATCATCCTGATTTGCTGAGATGCTCACCCCTGTCGAGTTACAAGTAGAAAACGGAACATGCATTTACATGAAAGGTTTTAGATACACACATAAAACATTATTAATATGAATCCTTATTAGTATTTGTTAACTTTTAACTAAATTTATTGTATTCATTTAAAAAACAGAAAAAACACATAGTTTGTCTGACAGTATAATTTCACTGTCTGTGTCAAAACGACACATTGTGATGTACTTGTAAAATTGTGCATCTGGGCCTTGTGCTTCTATTTCTATCCAGATTAGGTCAGTTTGCATTCTTCTCTCAAGACAGTAGTACACACCTAGTATGAAATATTTAGTTTTTTTCACAATTGGACATATGGAATGGCCTTCCCTTTACAAAACAACAGTAGGGGAGTTGGAGGAGTAAAGGTTGGGGAGTAAAGAATTTACTTGCCCCTTCTGAGGTACTTTGACATGCCTTGACATTTGTATCTATTTCACATCTAAAAATGTTAATCCCAAAGTGCTACACATGCTTATATTCAGCACAAACTCAGCAGCAGTATGAATGTCATTCATCCTTTTTTTGTTTAAATCTACTGTAAACCTACACTAGGCTTTTCAGCTCGGAACACAATGAATACTGATCATGTTTAATAGTTCCCCTCCCCACTGTCAAAGGCAATGTCCCATCAGTTTGGAAAGTCAGTCTTAACTGCAAGACAATGGAAGAAAAATGAGGAGACAATAAAGGCTTTTTACAGTTTATTAAGAATGCTATCTTCAAACCCAAACATGTAATGGATACAATTTTGCTGAATAGAATGTGCAATCACATTATATTACTGGACAAATACAAAAGATTCAAGAACTTGGTTGTCATTGTGCATGCACAAAGAATTTGTAGTTGAGGCTACTTCAAATGGTGAATTTATAACATACGAAATATAAAATATAATATCAGTGATTAAATATGAGTGAGGCAGATACAGAGTAGATAAATAAGAAATTAATTAAAGAACAACAAATTACACTGAACAACATTTTCCTTGTCAAAGTCTTGCTTCCTGAAAAAAAGTGAGATCATGGTAGATGATGTCAAGCACACAAATTACTTCAGATTGGCTGTATCCCATAGGAATTTGGATAAACAATAAAATAAGTTTATTGGATTTAATCTTATTAATCAATCTTGGGCCAAGTAGTTCTGGTTTAGCTTTTCACAAATCTATGTCCCTGACCAGATTACATAAATCTGTTTGTTTTGTCAGATGAGGATAACCAGGCATAAAGGGGTCAACATCTGGATCAGTGTCATTTTCCACATCTGGTAGAAGCATTGTAGCATCTTCACCTGCCTCATTTAGGGTTCATGTCTCTGGTGGCTTTGGTACTGTCATCATGTGACACTGGTCTCAGGATTGAAGGCAGACAGGAGTATTCAACCGATTTCTTATTTGTAGTAACGGAGGCAGATACATTGTTCAGACAGAAATAGCAGTCCATTGCATGATATATCTTTGGAACTGTAAATTGCACTGATATACGAGTACCTCTGAGCCAAGCTATCAGGATGACTCTGCATGTTGCACAACAAATGTGAAGCGCCGTGTTTGTCTTGGTCACCCTTGATCTTCTAAAAGACAGTATTCATTATTGCTATTGCTTGAAGAACATGTGCGTGAACATCAACCCAAACAGCATCTGTAAATGTGAGCAGATTTTATATCCCAGGCATGTTTGTATTGAGCAGCTTACTTAAAATATGACGATAAATCAAAGATAGACTATTTCTGCAAAATGGCACATTATATGGAAACTTAGAGGTGATGTGTTTGGGAAGCAAAATCTTAAAATGTTGCCAAGCTTTCAAACAGTTTCTGTCTGGTTGAAGACAAAAATAGACAGTACATGCTTCACACTTCTAATTGATATTTCCCTTCTTTCCCCATGTAATCTGTCATATACACCAGCCATGCAGACAGTCACAAGCCAAATTAAGTGGCACATGAATACCATTAGATTCTGTGTCACACCACACAGCTGTGAAGTAAGTCCTTCCATGAAAGCCTTGTGGGTCATACTGTCCTGCTGCATGAGGTCTTTGTTGAGAATATAAGCATTGTTTGCAGCAATGTATAAGAAATGAAGGAAGGGTTTAATGTACCACTTCAATGTATGCTGCTGTGTTGTGAAATACTGGATCAACTGCTCTGACAAATTCACACCTCCCATGAGCCTGTAGTATTCCATCACAGGTGAGGGGCATGTGTACGTGCCATGAGCTTGCTGTATTTCATGATATGGTTCAAATGTGCTCGGAAAAGGTACTAGTAATTATGTGATCCAGCTTGATCATGGCCATGTAGATTATCAGTCCAATATATCTGTAAAATTCAGAAACTCTTCGGTTTCATCTATCTGTACTTTGCACCCCTGGCTATGTTCTTGGCAATTTGCTTGTTGATGTTATGGCACAGAGTGTTCACAGGATCTTCTGAAAAGAAAAACCTGAAGAGTTCCAAAGGAATGTGGCTGTCCACTGTGCTCAGCTGCACACCAGGCTCTCTTGCAGGGAGAAACCACTGTGGTGATGAACTGCATCGCCATCACTTTTTGTCTTCCAAAACAGGACTGCTGATTGGGCTGACACTATGCTTTTTTCCCTTGCAGGTGAAATGTTCTCCCTACTTCCATAACATAATAAATGAAAAAAATGAGCAGTTGGCCTCTCATCATATGTTCAACTATTTATCAATTAAAACGTAGAATTTACCATTTACACAGCACAGAACCCACGAAACCCATGTACAAGTAATTTTACTGATACATACATTACAACAGCCTACTCTAACAGGAAGACATTTGACAATAAGAGCATTGTAACTTGTGTGTCTGACTTAGTTGGCTCCAATGATTTGTTATTGCATATGTTAGCTTTATGGTATGCTAGCTAAGCTAGGTAACGGCTATACTATACCAGTTTAGCTAAGTTTAGCTAAGCTAAGGCAGAGATTTTTAGCTAAAGAAAGCGATATGACATGGTGTGCTTGTGCACAGAGGTAAATTAATTCAACTGAAATAATAATTCACACTGTTCTTTTCAAAAGCTAGTGAAAGGAATTTAACTTACTCATCACAAACATCCTCAGCGGGATCGAGTCAGGGGTCAAAATGGCAACATTTTTCCTCTATGTCCTCACAACTTTCAGGAGAACCTTCAGTTCATCGTCGCCCTCCAAGGCAAGGCTATCCTGAATCTGTCATAAGGCGTCAGCAGAATAGAAGCCTGAATGTGCCATCATGTGCTCTTTTTTATTGGAACCATATTGGGCGTGTTCAGTTTCATGCCTCATAATGACTTAATATCGACTGCCTAATTACCATTGCATTATCAAGTGAATAGCTCTATTTGCAAATGGATGGGCTTTCAAGAGCTGACTTCTGGCTCAGAGACTGACATGTGGATGCTGGTCTTTTTATTCCCGTCATATAGTTCTACAGAATAAATTCACTTTCTATCTATATACAGGTTTAACATCCATTTGATCAGCGGCTGTTCATTTTAACTCCCGAGTCTTAAGAATTATAATAACAAATAAAAATCAGTCTTATATACCTCTAACTCAAGTCTGAATGACAGAAGACTAGTGTGAGCGACCACTTGCGACACTGCTCACAGAAAAGAGAAGCGCAGCCCTGAAGGCAGAAAAAAATCTAACAAGTAACATTCCTTTTCCAAATGTATAAAAGAGGCAAGGATAAGAATTACTGTATTGTACAGTAGAGTACTGAACTAAATGTTTTCATATTGTGTTATATTATTGCTTAAAATAAAACAATGTGAAAAGTATCTCAACTGACAATGGTAATGTTCAGTTAACATCCATTTCAGTCCTTATTCACAGAAGACTGTGCACATTTTAAAGCAGACCAGTGGAGGTTTCTGAGGATGTTTTATGTTGCTTGGGCATAAACCAACAAGTTTTTGACATGACCTGACTTGACAAAGGGTTAAAAACACTCAAATGTGTCATAATATACCATAATAACCACAATTTTATATTTTATATACACATAACTATCGTGCTGCCAACTGTTAATAATCCAGCATGCAATGGTACAGACATGAGTGCAAATTCACTCTATGATTCTCAAAATATGTTCTTGTAACAACCTTGTCCAAAATGCTGCAGTTAGCATCAGAGGAGAATTATTGTAAATCATGTTCACTGAGTTCAGTATTACTATGCTGTTGTTCTTCAGGGTTTTTTCGTATGACTGATCTCTGCCTAGCCCAGATAAATCATCTATATGCCATTTGTAAAATGCTAAGACCTTGCTGTGTCTGTAACATTGGATGCACCTCTGGTGTGCTGCATGGGCAGACCCAGCGCCCTGTCCCAAGGAGTGGTGAGACTCGGTCGCCTCTGGCAAGACTAAACTCTAGGAAGCAACCATCTAGAAGCAACACACACTGGCCTACAGGTGCTAAGAGCCACACATCCAGATACACACACTGGACTTCAGGTTCTAGTTGTCCATTGTACTTTTCTGTCTATATTAGCATTGTCTAGTCTTGTTAGTAGCTTTGTGTGGTTATGCTAATATGGTATGTTTGTATTAGCATTGCCTGTTCCTGATACCAGTGTAGGTTTATGTTTGCATAGTCTGGTCCTGTTAATGTCATGTTTCTATGTTAGCCTTGTTTGTTATTGTCGGCAATGTCTGTGCGTCTTAAGCACTGTCTTTTTCTGTGAGAATTATCTATTAGTATTAACTTTGCTTGTGTTAGCACATTGTTTGTATTTGTCAGGATTAGCACCGTCTGTTTGAACTAGCACTACTGGTTACTGTTGTTTGTGTGTATCAATAAGGTCTGATCCTGTTAACATTGTGTATTTGTATTAGGATAGTTTCTGTCTGTGCACATTTTATGGTTGTATTTGCTCTGTGTCTTGTGGAATTAACATTAGCTATTAGCATTGACTCTGTCAGAGGTTTTTGGTACTGTGTCACTCTGTTTACACTGTATATGACTATTTGTTAATAAAGTTATCACCTACATCTGTCTCTCTGCCCTTGATATACCTAGATGGAGACGCAGTACTGTCTGTTATAATGAGCTGTTCAGTCACACAATATTAACTTAACAAAGTAGTTTTGGGTGGAGTTGGACTGTATAGTTTATCAAAGGTATATGTGTTTTTAGTGAATGCACAGTATACTTTAATGTTGTTTTGTGTTATAAATATTTTCAACTTTAAAACCGAGGAAAAGTTTAATATGCTATATAACCTATTTTTTATTTCTCATAAGGTAGGGGTGTTAGACTTCAGTTCCAGAGGGCTTTTTAGCATTCTGTCTGTTTTCACACACCTGGTTTAACACATCAGTTAATGAGCAAGACTTTTAAGAACTGGCTTTTGAAAATGATGAAATACTAATCTCTTTAGAGCAATGGCCCTCCAAGAACTTAAACTCTTTCTTAAAGAATATTATTCAATAACTACAGTGAAACTCACAAGTGGTATGTAGTATTAGTCCTGCTGCAGTTACTATAGTTAAGATAATGGGAATGGCAGTAGCCATAGGAGGTTCAATTGTTTAATGCAGCATGTAAGTGAATGAAAATGCTTATTTGTTGGAAAGACATTTGAAAAGCTAGGTGTTCCCAAACTCTTGACAGGCAGTGTAAGTGAAAACCGCCTATGGATGCTCATTTACACAGTCTCATTGCTCACTATTCATTCTACTCAGCCCATTAAGTATCTCATTAGAGCAACAGAGTTAATAGTATTAGAATGACTGGGACTGAAATGCTTCATATGCTACTTTACGAAAATCTTTACAAATGTTTCTGGTTCGAGTGGCTAAGACATCCACGTTTAGGCACATGTTGAATAAGTATTGCTTAGTGATTACACACATGACACTTGGTCAGAATTTTAGAAAATAAAAAGGGAATGCAAACCTGTCAGGAGGAAGGGGTGGTAATCACCTTCATTAAACATATTCCTTTAAACATTAAGACCATGCCATATATATTTGTACACCTCATAGCTTTTTCTATCTGTAAATAAAACATGAACTCAAGATCTTATGGAATGGTGTTCTCAGTTTATTCAGTTACATTAACGACTTACAGAGGCACAGACAGGTTGAAGTTGCTAAGACCCAAAGAAGAAGCGTCCAGAAATATCCCTTGATTATTTTGTTAATCCTTTAACAGCTTATACCCCAAACTTTACCCCTTACCTCCTTCAGTCATTCCTCCCCCACTTTTATCCCTCCCTTCCTCTCATTCTGTGTGCTAATGCCCTGTCTGTGGAAAAATGCAAAGCCGCACTGTGGGGCCCAGTAAGCAGCTTTGAGTGGCGTATGTACAATCCTTTAGCTCAGCTGCTCAGGTCCCCAAACAGACAAGGATAGAAAAGAAAGAAGCTGAAGTGATGCCTCTGTTTTGATGGGACACAGCAGGGTTTTTGCAACATGCTGGGACAGAAACCATGACCATCAGCACAACCTGCATGCATTCATCAATCACCCAAGGAATGTCTTTTTACAATTTACAGCTTTAGACTTATATTTCATGCATGTATAGGCTTTCCTAAAATGCATGTAATCAATTATTATGGAATAACACATATTGTTAAAATTACTAATTTAGTTTAAAATTTCTCCCAGGATAAGGACAGAATGACTGCATAATGACTTGATGAAACTGGTGCCAGTCGATGCTAGTTTATAATTGTATATGAGCCAAAAGTTGCTTTCTTCTTTACTTTTCGATCATATACAGTATCATTTCACGCCAGCCCTTCATCTCTGTGTCCGGTTACACTTCATTTTCCAATTTCATGTTTGATTCTGCTTTGCTTTTACACATCAGATAGAAAGAGAGAGAGCCAGCTGTGTCTGGACTCTGCCCTTATCTACTCGTCTGATCAGTTCTCTTCCACAATGTGATGACCACAGAGCTCAATCCTGCACGCTTCGGAATGATCTCAGGCCCATCACAGAGTACTCCTTCTCAATTTACTAACCTCTTTCTTGTGAATGTAATAATACCTAGACATACAGAGACAGATGGCCCTCTGAAAAACTGGGCCAAGTAGGTCACAACAATGTGGATTTTTCTTTTCAAGAATTGTTTTTGTAAAATCAGAAAATGCAAATGACAACATATGATAGAGCTTATTGTTGTGACTTATAATATCCAGACTTTAATCTGGCTTAAGAATTTAGTCACCCACCGAAGACAGTGATGGTCCACTTCTGAACTCTCAGTCCAGAGAGGTTATTATTATGAAGACATTTATGCTGAAATGAATAATGAATGGTAATGTAATGTTTCTGTGGTTTAGTAATTGCCAAGTACTCTCTTTTTGTCATTTTTCAGATCTATGCCCCTGCATAAGTTGGAAAAAAACAACAATAAATACCCAGAATACCCAGAATTCTATTGTCAGACTTGTCCTGTTTTCATGTTACGTCATCCTGTTAAAGCAAGAATTTAATAATTCTGGATTTACATTGACATTACCATGGCATAATTGAAACCACAATTACATACTGTGCTAGTCTAAAATTATAGGTTCGTCAATATTCAAATACTGTAGCTTTTAAAGAATAAAACATTTGAATCTGTCAGCCATTATTTGCATTGCCTGGCAACACATTATCTGAGTGACCTCTTAGAGTTTTACAATCCAGCTCGTCTACTTCGTTCGCAGGGTGCAGGACTTCTTTTAGTTCCTAGAATTAAAAAAGTCACAGCAGGGGGAAAGGCTTTCTCATACATGGCCCCCCAACTATGGAATAAACTTCCCACTTTCGTTCGAGACTCAGACACTCTCCAAAGTTTTAAGTCTAGGCTAAAGACATACCTATTTACACAGGCTTTTGACTAGATTTAGACCAGGATGCATGGCTTGGGTCACTGGGGCCGGAGTCTGGAGTCATGTCTGGCCTGTCTGCCTTGTCCGTTAGCCAGGAGTGTCGAGTGGGCGGTCTGGCTGAACTGGGCTTCGGTCCTCGTGATCCTGACTCGTGCATCCTTGCCTTAGAATAAGAGCAGAGCTGGGGGTTCATAGTCAAAGAGAGTCTTATGGTGATCAGAGACGTTGGGTTTTGCTGTCTTCTGCCTCCCGTGGGGTTGCCAATGTCTCATGTGATCCCTCCTGGCTGTTGTACCTACCAGTTTCTCCTCTTTATAGCTATGCTGCTATAGCTAATGCTGCCGGGGGGTCTTCATGCTATACACATGGCATCAGTGATTGTTAATAAACACTGTGCTCTTAATCAATAACTAATGACATTTTCTGTTTTCTCTCCGAGCGTGTTCCGTACCAGTTCCAGCCCCACACATGATGTTCATCCGCTGTGCAGCTTCACTCAAGCTGCTTCCGTCATCAGCTCCAGCCCCATCATACCCGGGCCACTTTAATGCGATTGTGCATACTTCACATTTTATTCTAACTATGACTCCATGACTTTAGTTTCGTCTTTAGATTTATCATCTACGCCGCCCAAGGAGGTTGGGTCCCTTTTTGAGTCTTGGTCCTCCCAAGGTTTCTTCCTATAACACTCGGGGAGTTTTTCCTTGCCACTGTCGCCCTAGGCTTGCTCAATTTGGGATTGGACGTAGTTATTAGGAGATAATCTAAACTTGTAAAGTTGCTTTGAGACAATGCTCCATTGTAAAAAGCGCTATATAAAAAGATCTGACTTGACTTGACTATTTATGCTATCTTTATCCACTAACATAGACATGCCACATAGTAAGCAGGGGACTTCACTGAGAGAAGTAAGCTACAATCACATTGCTTCCTACAGTCTCGGCATTACATAAGTTGTAAACTACGATTTGACTTTATTTATTTATTTATTTACAGTGGTACCTTGGTTCTCAACCACCTCAGAACTGGTTGAATTCGGTTCTCGATGCATTGTGACTAGAAAAATTCTCGGTTCTTGTCGTTTGCTTGGTACTCGGCACACTTGCTTAAACTTGCATGAGCCTGCTGGGCAACTACTATTCACTTTCAATTACTCACTAAATTACATGAGATTTTTCAACACTTTATTATAAAATTACGTTAACGTTTTAGGTTAAGTGCTTGAAACATTAACTTACTTATCATTACTTGTCATAGGCTCTCCTATTAAACAATATAGACCGCTCTACCAAACGCTCGTTAAAGAGCAACAAAATAAATATTTCTGTAATCTGTAACATCATATCATTGCTTTCTACTAACCCAAAAAAAATCAAATCCCCTTTTCTCATTGTAAACTGAGTAACTACCAAAGGACCACATATGAGCAGTAAAACAAGCATCAGGGGAGAGGTTTAATGAGCAATACCAATGTATTTACCTTCGAAACTAATGAAGCCCAAGGTGCTGTAAAGATGTATTGTGCTGTGTGTAGAATCAGTACATTTTGTATGTAACACCACAACCCCTTCATATTTAACCTATTACACGTGTGACAATTTTTTTTTTGCTACACTACCCACTTCAAGTCTCCAATCCAAGCAAAATCACACAAATGATCACAGAAATGGTTTTGAAAACAGCAACTGAATGTCACTTCTCATTATTGATTACAAAATTGTCTGAGTTTGTATTGCATCCCAGAGTGAGGCACCCAGGGCTTAATGAACCCCAAACCTGCAGCGCTGATTGGAGGAGTTGTCGGAAGTCATCTTGGCCTTCCTTCATCATGCAGCGACTCTCTGGGAGAAATGAACTGCTGCATCCATTAGCAGAATTACTTTGCTTAATTGCTTTTTGTATGGGATGAATATGCAGTAGATGGAGAGAGATGCTCCTTTCCCATTAGCTACAACTACTCCATCTGCTGTGCACCATTCTCATTCTCTTTATCCGGCCCACTACCAAAACATCTTGACTTTGGTGATGCATCTCCTGCCTCATTTTTCACAACACAAAATTTGCATTCATTGTCAATATTTCTAGAGCAGAAATACACCATAACACTTTGATTGTTTGAAAACAAAGGGGTGTGATATTTAACAAGCTGTAATTATTTATACACTGAATGATCAATGTATTAATTAGGTGCATGTTTTAGTGAATACATTAAGGATTAGTTGAAACTCCAAGAAAGCTAAAGCCGCTGTAGACGTACTTGTTTCATTGATACAAGGATCTCTAGCTCTAACTCCTATCCAATGCAATTAAGTACCTGATCTTGCTATTCTAAGTCTCCATTTAATATTGTTCACATCCCACTGTGTTTCATTCCCTGTTGGATTTCTGCCTGTTGGCCCAGTAGACCAACTTTCCCTGAGGATTCTCTGATTTGCCTCCCTGTTGTGCCTTTTCTTATTGCATAGTCCCTGGAAAAGCAGCGAAAGGTTTGCGTTTCTGAAAGCTGACTCCACCATCATTGAAATGACCCTGTCCACTCAATTATTTATTGCACCTTGCCACTGTTGGGTGTCTTATGTGTGTGTCTGCATATTTGTATCTGACTGGCTTTATTTATTAGTGTGTCCATGATCCTCATCCTGACACTGTAAAGACACTGTGCAGTAGTGCACTGTGAGTGTATTAGTAAATATGAATGGTATCAGCTTTTCTTACCTACAATACATATTCAGATCCAATCAGTCTCTCCCCATAATTTATTTATTGCAGGTGGCTAAAAGTGCTTACCAGTAACGCTGTGCTGGAAATAGTGGAAACAACTGCAGCATGAATAGTTTACATTACATTGCTGCAACAAACAACTCAACGTAGCTGCACAATCATAATGGAAAACAAAAATATGCAGTGTGTTTGGAATCACCTTACTTAGCCAGCGAATATAAAACAGCAGCATCTGGCTGAATAATAAAGCACTGGCCAGATAAAGAGACAGATGCAGTATATTATATCGCTAAGGTCACGCTCATGTGCTTGGTCTTTTGTTCACCAGCTTTCTAATATTGTTACAGCACATGAAGGTGCAACATTTGCCTTGAACTAAAATAGAGATTATTCTCCCAATAGTGCTTGCAAAGAACAGTTAGTGATATTTGCCTAGTTTGAAACTGCATTTTTAAATCACCACAATGTGCATGACAAGTAGAGTAATAAATCATTAATTAACAAGCATTCACAAATTAGTAAATCATATGAATAGCCGAGGTAGGAAGAAGTGACAGGAACAAACTACTAGCAATATAAATGTCTATAAAAGTTAAGGCCATGATACCGTTTTTTACTTGGTGCATGGAAGGCACTGGGTGAGCTTTGAGGTGTTATGTTTATTCTAATTATGGATCAGTTGATATGTGTGCTTTAGCACTTTTGTGTTCTTGCCATCTTCAACTTGAGGCGCACAATCATATGATCGAGACAAATGGGGTCAAAACACCTGACAAAGGCCCTAAGAGCACCAAAGCAACCCCCAAGGTTTTGTATTTTCTCTGATATTAACACTGTGCAGAATTCAATGCAACTTTTTATGCAGCAAACTAACTTTCAGACTTCTTAACAAAGACTTTACTAGGGCTTAGGAAACTACATCGAATCACTGCTTACAAGACATAATTGGGAAGGGGACACTAATAATAAGCACACACTAAACTATAGCCAGAACTATGTAGGCGCATCTTCTAACTAGTGTATTCTGGTATTTCAGCCAAACATTTTGCTAAAAACACATAGCCATATAGCCATGTGCCACAAACAATGACAATAGAATGGGTTACAGTCACTTTCAGTGTGGCATTGTCATAAGACACCAGCTTTCGAACAAGCCAGTAAATCACGTTTCTGCCCTACCTCTGTAAAGGTCCGAAACATACTTTACGCAAGGATGCAAATGCAGATGAATCGAGACGGGGTTTTGTGCGTAGTTGTGTTCAAAAATGTGTCATGACGCATTTCATGCAAGCTGCATTCTAAACGTTGCCTCAAGGGGCGATACAGCAGCAGCCAAATGGTCTGGAAGTGCTTTTCCTCATCTAATCCAGGCATAAGATGAACAAGAGAAACACACTCCTCTCCACCAATATCGATTCAGAGGCTGCACACCTCACGTTTTCGTTTCTGCCTATGCAACAGGTATACCAGCACTGTTGACATGTCTAACCCACTCTTTTTACAGACGCTCTTTCGCCCCCCTGAGTGCTGCACTTTTAACCGCCCCAGTAACGTAAGAACCCACATTGAGTTTGTACAGCAGGAGTGTGGGTTTGCAAAGCATTGGCACTTTGGCATTGGCATTTTCGTACTTGCGTTGAGTATGTTTTTGGCCTTCATATGAAGTGGAAACATCTGTGAGTAGCAACTGCTCAATCTCAAAGTAGAGGCCAGAGAACAGGAATGCCTAATTCCAAGCTGAGGTAGCATCAGCATAAATCCTCTTACTGTTGCTGTCATTAGGGGTCACCACAGTGGACCATATCAGACTTGGCACAGGTTTTGATGCAGCTCCCCATTTATCTGGGCTTGGGACCAGTACTAGGAGGACATCAGTACACCATCAGTGGTTAGGGGTTTCCCCTACTGTTTTGCACCACTCACCCGTCACGCTGCAAGCCAGGGATTGAAATCTCTTACTCTTCCAGCAACTGGCTATGCCCATTTACATTTAGCATAATATTTACATTTATATTTAGTCATTTTTCCAGTTGTGGGTTATGGGCCTTGCTCAAGGACCCAATGGTGGCAGCTTGGCAGAGGTCAGATCTGAACCCTAGAATCTGTGGTACATAGTCCATTGGGGTGGTACAGTGGTGCAGCGCTCCCCGGTTCGATCCTGACCTCAGCCTCCGCTGTGTGGAGAGTGCATGTTCTCCCTGTGTTCGTACTCAGGGTACTCTGGTTTCCTCCCACAGTCCAAATGCATGCATTAGGTTAATTGATTATGCTACATTGTAGAGGTGGGAGTATGTGCAAGTCAAAAGCAAGTCAATGAAGTCTTAATGTTCAAGTCTCAAGCAAGTCCCACGTTCTGTGGTAATATCAAGTAACTCAAGTCCCTGCTGTCAAGCAAGTCTAACACCAATTTCCACATTTAAATGGTTATAAAGAGCTGAATTTTATTTTCAGCATTACAAGTACTGTTGCAATTCCTCTCGGACTTTTAACTCATCTGTCAAACTCATCATGCCAAACACTCAGCATGTAAGAAGCCCAAAATCATGTGGAATTTGCCATTTTACTGAAGTCCAATTTCTGGATACTGGCTGTCTTGTTTTTTCTGTTGTGTTGTTTTCTTGCTGATGTTTGACTTGCCACAAATTTTAGCTTAAAAGACAGTCATGTATTGTTCTATGTGGGGATTTTCTGTGATTAGATGAAGTTGGATGAAGTTTGATCCACAGACCTTGCATGTCGCTCTTTTTACTAATTTCAGCAACAACATCATCCATCGTTGAATCCAAACTTCGCTATTTTTGGAATAGCTGCTTCCACATTACGAGCTTCTTCGTATGTTTGTCTCTGCTCCTTAAACTGGTGACTTAAGTCTGACTTGTCAAGTCATGTGACTCAAGTCCCCAAACTCTACTAATTGGCCCAATCTGAGCATGTATGATGTATTACTATGCAACCTTGTGTACTGATGTAAAGTTGTGTCTGTAATTAAATAGCAATTGAAGCTGAAAGCAACATTAAATAAACCAAATAAACAAAAAAACATAGTTCAGTTAATCACTAGACCACCACAGCCCTAGCATAAGAATTATTAATTTGACAGTCTGAAGGTTGAATTTGAGTGTTGGCAGTATCAGGAGAATACTACAATTGGCCTCTAGACTAGACTGCAACTGTATGTTTGGTGGCTGGAGGACGTATAATGGTCTTTGGGACTGTTTTTCAAAGTTGGGCTGGGTCCTTAGTTCCAATATAGGGTCATTTTAATTCAATATAAAATATAAAGTATAGACCTTAGTTATATGTTGTTCAGGTTTTTTTGCAAAGTTTACAAACATGGTAACATCATGGGAACTTTACATGATAACAATACAAGCATCTACATTTTACATTTAGCAGATGCCCTTATCCGGAGCGACTTACAACTGGTACAATCTTACAATGCAAGCACTCGCTCGAGGACCCAACAGTGGCAGCTCTTCAGAGGAGGGATTTAAACCCTTAACCTTAGGGTCCAGAATCCAGTACCTTAACTGCTAGGCCACCATAGCCCCTTGCGTCTGTACTTAACATGACAAATCTGACACAAATAGACAAGCAACAGCGGGACATATATAGCAAGTACATTTTTTGTCTCTGTTTTAGCATTAAACTTCATAGAATTTTTGCAAAAAAAAAAGCAAAAGATCTCTGTTGTGAAATCACATTATTAAATGCATCTTTTAGATCCAGTCCTTCATGCATGACTCACCAGGCAGTGAATAAAACACCAAACATCTCTTTTGCTGCTCTGAAAATATCTGACTCAATTTACAGAAAGATAGACTCTCTATAATTCACACTCATTTTTGAGACATACAACAATGCAGCCAGTAATACTTACCTTGTCGAATGGAGACAAATCTGTTATTAGCAGCCTGAAACACCACCTGTGGATGACTTTCCTCCAGGTCAAACAACTCATCTTTCCCTGGTTTGGAACAGCAGCGTCCTGAGCGTAGAAGTTCCTGTTGGCCCCATTGGGCTCAAGTACTTTCCTTCATAGTCCTTGAAGGCTAACTTGCCTGATTTCAGTTCCAATGTGTATACTGTTCCACGGCTATTTTCTAACAGCAGCTTCCCATCATTGCATAAGAAACGGCTGTCACTAGTCTTTAGGCAGTACTTGCCATCCATGTAAACAAGGGTAAGGAGAGCATCGACACCCCATGGAATGTTACTGTCCACAGCTATTTCGCCATCAGAAGCAGACAGATGAGCGTAACGCTTGCGAGCCACGCTTAGTAGGTTTGCCTGTGGATGAAGGGCCAGGTGCACAGTCCAGAGCTCTGCCTCACAAATGGTCTGAGCAAAGCAGGACAGGTGGTCTTTTGACCCTCCAAAGAACCGCAGGTGTGGCTCAGATTGCAGAGCCCAGCGGCCATCTGACTGTGCCACAATTATGAACCTGCAGCCGTTTTCTCGTGTCTCGGCCTCACAGCTCACTTTGCCATCTTTGTCCGATGCCAGGTAGCGGCCCAGGTGGCTCAGCAAATACACAACCTGGCCATCATTCTCATCTTGCTCGAGTGTCCAGATCTGCTTCTTCTTGAGACTTGGAGCTGACGCGTTTACCTTAAACCCAAAAGCTTCTGCCGTCAGGTAGCGGTTCTCATAATTAATCAGCCCAAACTGGAGCTTTAGGGGTTTACTACCATTTGTGGGCATTCTGGTGATCAAATAAGGTGAACCACCTGAGAGAGTCTGGAGATGAAACTGGCAAACAGACGCGTTATCTGTCTTCCCTCTTGTATCTTGATTATTTCCCAGAAGATGAAGTTCACTAAAGCCTCCTAAATGATTTTTTTCTAGCTTATTCTGATATATATCTGACCTTTCTGTTTTTAGTCTTCGTTGGTATTTTACAAACGTCCTTGGCCTCTCCTCCTGTTCTAAAAAGACTGCTCTTGTCTTTCCCCCTGAGAGCTTGCTAAGGCTCTGTTTTTTTCAGTTTCCTAATCAGCTCAGATTAAAATCAGCAGGGCTCAATACCTCAATCCATTGAGCTTCTGACGTCACCCTGCTCCCTACTGGTTCCTTCTCCTTGCCTCTCTCATTCGATTCCTCCCCCTTATCCTTCTCTCTCTTACTATATTTCTCAATTCACCTCATCGGCCTTGTCCTGTTTGCATTGCCAGATATCACTTGTGGTATTACCAAAATACTGATATTCTAAAAACAACTGTCTGAGGCCATGCATTACAGTGTGACTGCCTCTTACTGTGACTTCTATCTGTTTCCTGCCTATTTGACTAATTTCTATCCTGCTTTACCTGTTTGCGGACATATTTTCTTCCTTCATATTTTAGTTTTCTTTAACCAGACACTGAGACACCACTGAACAGAGACATTGAGATCTCAACAGAAAGATTCTTAGATAGATGCCAAAATGTCCAGTTCCCATGAAAATGGCCAGACAGTGTGCTCAGCACAAATGATGTCAGCACTTTTTAAATGTGTATTGCATGTCACCTCTTGTCTCTGTCCTCTTCTCGTTAGTTGCATTTCGTTTTGTCCATCCTTTTTCCTGGCTATTCCAAAGACACTTTTGAGGCACTGTAATCCATCCTTGCTGTAGTCTATGTGTTTGTATTCTACTATCCAGTCTTCAGCTCTGTGCTGATGGTGATTGGACAGAAAGCTGGGTAACTAAAGCCGTCCCTGGTGGCCTGCATAGGTGATCAGTTTTCCAGGACACACTTGGTATAGGATCGCATACCTTCTCTGATTTCCAGCTCTTTGGTTCATGTTTATATGGGTCTCTGTGTATTATTCAACGTCTGTCATTATAGGCAGCCTCTATATTTCAAGAAGTGCTTTTGTGTCCCTTGAATTGTCTAAGTGCTTGTATACACTAATTGCTGCATATATCTATTGTAGGGGTTTATCAGGTGTGCCATTGTATAAACTTCTATGGCTATTTGGAATTTAACAACATTGCTGTACTTCTAAGTATTAATAGTATGAAAAGGGCTGTGTGTGGGACATTATATTGCAGGGACCTTGTGGGGATATTTTCCTTTTGGAAAACTGTTTTTTTGGGGTAGGTGTAGGTGCAGAATGAATTAGCTATAGTGATCATTGGGTCCCAGCAAAGATAGAGAGTGTGAGTGCCTGTGTGTGAATAGAAAAATCTGACAATTCTTCAGAAACTGATTTTTACAAATACTGCAACTTTCTTTTAAGAAACCGTAAGATTTGCCTTGGGTTACTGGGGTTAAGGTTACGATTAAGTGTAGGTGTAGTGTGAATTAGCTACATTAACATTACGTCAATAAAAAGTCCTCCCAACCACAGAAAGACAAAGACGAGACTCTCCACAAGAGCATTTGTTTTTTCAGTGAGCAAATGAATAAACTGCCAGTTTTTCAAATCATAAAACCAGATATACAGTGGGGCAAAAAGTATTTATTCAGCCACTGATTGTGCAAGTTCTCCTACTTAGAAAGATGAGAGAGGTCTGTAGTTTTCATCATAGGTACACTTCAACTATGAGAGACATAATTGCAAAAAAAAAAAGAGTGGAGGACAGAAGAGCTTCTTAAAGAAGAAGTTACAGGTCTGTAAGAGCGTGAAATCTTGCTTGTTTGTTACTGACCAAATACTTATTTTCCACCATAATTTACAATTAAATTCTTTAAAAATCCTACAATGTGATTTCCTGGATTTTTTCCTCATTTTGTCTCTCATAGTTGAAGTGTACCTATGATGAAAATTACAGACCTCTCTCATCTTTCTAAGTAGGAGAACTTGCACAATCAGTGGCTGACTAAATATTTTTTTGGCCCACTGTAATTAATAGCAATTTTCCTCATGACATAACTTACGTCATATATTTATCATTGTGTTGCAATTGCTAATCACCACTTCTGCACTTCTGCTAATCATCACAATCTGCTGAATGACTGAAATAACTGCTTTATAGTAGTGTTGATGCTCTGAGACAGACAAAGTCATTGGGTATGGATTGTGTACTTAAAAAGTGGATTATAAACTATATTGGGTAAGTTGGACCATAAAGACCACACAAAGTGTAGTATCAGTGCGAGTTCCTGCTTGGTTGGAATGAAAACCACACTGGCCTTTTGTGGATGAGGTTCCTCTTCACTGATCTAAAGCATAGACTGGATTAACTGACCAGGAAAATAGGGTAAACTATGAATTTTACTCCAAAAATATTTTGTTCATCTTAGTTGATGGCTAATATTTTAATTTCGTATTGTATGTTTTTTGCACTTGCTATCACATCATGGCACGTAAAGATGTCATATGCCCTCAATCAATCATTTCACCTAGCCATACATATGTGCATGTAAACTAAATATTACATCAAAGAACATGTCTTGGACATTCCACTAAAGAAAACAATGACTGTGAGTTTGTGTGGTGCATCCTGTTACCCCCTTGGGTTGCTTCAAAGTAAAAGTTTATTGTTATAAGTGCATGAGTGTAAACAAAATTTGTTAAATCTCCTCTACTGTGTCACACTGACTGATCTTATTATTATTCCCTGTATAACCTATATTCTCTTCTACTTCCTTCTTACTGATAGGAAGGAACTAGAAGAGAAGGTACCAAAACACCATTCAGAGAGTTTGTCTATGAGTTACCTTACACTCGTATACATCCACTCAGCCTCCATTTATATCAGTTAACTTATTACTCTCATACACACCCACTTAGACTCCATCTATATCAGTTACGTTTATTTCATGTTTTAGGAAAACTACAGACCTGTGTACAGCTCTCCTCCTGCCTGCTGTGATCAAATATATTATGTATTTACACTCATAGTCTCCTGTTGACAGGCGAGTTGCATTATCCACACTATCACGCTGGCCATAACATTACTCTCCACATCAGTTTCTGTTTCCTGCAAATGATGCTGTTTTATTTTTCAAAGCATAAATCTGCTTGTACTTTTTATCTACTATGAAACAAATAATGCTGAAATATTACCTCTCTGGAACTGGCACAGTTGGGTTTGTCTCAAATCTCACGCTTGTACTGTCACATAGGTGCACCACAAAGGGTGGCACTGTCTTTACACACTAATTAGTACACTAGTACATATTTTGGGACTCAACTAAAGACTGGCCAATCAAATGGACAGGGACTGTGGTAGCCTAGCTGTTAAGGTACTGGACTATGGACCAAAAGGTCCAGGGTTCAAATCCCACCTCTGCCAAGCTGCCACTGTTGGGTCCTTGAGCAAGGCCCTTAACCCACAATTGCTTGTATTGTAAGATTGTATCAGTTGTAAGTCGCTCTGGATAAGGGCATCTGCTAAATGCTGTAAATGTAAATGTAAATGTAAATGGTCCGTGCAGGGGGAAACTTTGTGGAGACATTTTGCTCATCCCCATAACCAAAAAATAAATGTTTCAAGCCATTCTACCAAAAAGTCCTACCAAAATGTCCTGAAATGTTATGGAAGGACACGAAGCGAGCAGTTATTGTGAGGAAATCCACCAACATCCCAGAGCTGAAGCTGTTCTGTATGGAGGAATGGGCTAAAATTCCTCCAAGCTGATGTGCAGGGTAAATTAATAGGAAGAAGGTAACCACAATCCCAACATCAAACACATTACTGTAGTATGCAAGCAAAATGAACTAAAAGAGTGAGTGTCCAAGGTTTAAATATAGAAGTTAGTATGAGCATGAAGAGCATGGCGCAAGATGCAAGAGCACACCTTCGCTCTCCACAGCCACAACATGTTTGCACTCTGGAACTGGTCTCCTGAGATTCTAGTTTTGTCTTGTAGGAGACATGCTGCAGATTTTGCATTCATTTAATTATTTACTTATTACTCACATATGTGTGACACACAAACACGTGTGCACTTGCCCCATTACATCCTTGTAAATGTTTCTTGAAATGTTTCTCTCACAGCACACACAAGGATGAGATAGGTAGAGAAGGGAATCTCCCATAAGATATAATGGATATAGAGCTTCTGTTCTCTAAATATTTGTAATCCGAGCCATTTCCAGGAACAAGGTACATTCACGTAATAAGGTTTGACAGTATTTATATTTTACGTTCCTTGTATGCTCATCAGTCAACCACTGGTTATGTATAGTTTTACAGTCAAAGTGAATCTGTATAGCAGCCTCTAAAGAAATTTAAAACCACAGTTAGAATAATACATGCAGAGATCCTTCCTTTAAACAATTTGCAGGGACCAGTTAAATTTTAGCTTAGACTTGGATTCTGGATTTAACTTGCACTCGCCCTCATTTGTACTCAGTCTTGACTTGATCTTGGCTATATGTTCTTGGACATGTCTTGAACTTGACACAGGTTGTCTTGACTACTGTTCTAGGTTTAATTGTATAATTAATTAGGTACAGAAATATTAGGTCAAGTGGCAAGTTCCCACAATGATAGAACGACAAAAGTTAATTTCATATCCCAAAAATATTATTTCGGAAAAGAGTATCTCTCAAGGCATCTTAATCTTTCTGTCAATTATCCGACTATGTTATTAGCTGCTACTAATCCATTAACAGTCCCACCCCTCCCCTCTCCTTAAATACATGACCTTCTGTCTGAGTCACTAGCATCAGGTGTAAGAATAAGCCCAAACGACATGCACACATGCCTGTTGCTATGCTATGGGGGCACTGAAGACGGGAACTTGATCATTTTTTCTTTTAATAAAAAAAATTGAATTGAAGCTAAATACAACTGGATAGAAAAAATTAGATGGTTCTCTGAGACGAGTACATGCTTGATTCATTTAAGACTTTCATTTTGTCTGCCAAGTGTGAGATTTGTGAGAGAGGTCGTGAGCACTGCCCCTTGCAACATCAGACAGCAACAGCAGGCAGTCAATGTACCATTTGGTAAAATGAAGCAATGATTGTGGTGCCAGTATCTGTAAGAAACGTTCAAAACTGTAACCTTGTACAGCATCTGGAGTAAAGGCAATTATATGAACCACAAGATCCAGTTCAGATGATGTAACTTACAAATCAAACACCAATTAAATGTGTTTCTTGTGTATAGAACAAACAACAGGTCTCTTTCTGCCATATAATTATTTCTGTGTGTAATTCTGAATAAACCTACCCCTACCCCAACAGCTCCCTCCCTAACTTAACAATACTTACAAGACCTAAACCCATTTCTAAACCTCACAATTTTTCAAACTCTATCTGTTCCTGCATGCACGTATAGGCCTTCCAAACATATAGAGTTTAATGCAAAGATTTGTTTTCACAAATTATGTTTTCTAAACACAACATTAACACAATCTGTGCATATCACAAAGGTGCATACTTTTGGATTTTGCAAACATTTGCGCACTCTTCCAGGTGATCCAATAGTGTTTTTGTAAGGTCTGAGAACTTAAATGACTTCTTAATAAATTTGAAGACATATTCCATATTTGTATCCTACAGACACTGTGTTATTTTATTTAGACAATCAGTAAAAAAAACATTACAACAGCAGTATCATGGCACACTGATTAGCGCTGTAACCTCACAGCTCCAGAGATCCAGGTCTGGGTGCCAGCTTGGCCACTGCCTTTGTGGAATTTGCATGTTCTCTCTGTGTCTATTCGTATTTCCCTATGGTAGTCCATGTCCCAAAATTTGATTAGTTGGCTATATGGAAAGTGAGTGAGTGATTGAGCAAAATATGTCATTTGACCAGGAGTAGCCAAGCTTTTGCATACGACTGTAAACCAAGTTTAATAATCATGAGTAATATATGTCAAAGTTTATTTTATTTCATCATTTGTCAGCATTTGTCTCGTACATGTGCAAACAGCGGGGCACATACTGTATGTAAACACATGCACCCACATTTAATATCCACTAATCAAAATCAACTAGACAAAACATTACACGTGTGGACACTTGATGCAGTCATTTAAGAATGAACTGTTTCACTGTGTCCGTGGTTTTTCTGCTTGACTAATCTTTGTCATTAGAGAGAGTAAACCAGGAATGGCTTGACAGGCACCTTGTTTGACAGAAAGAGGCTACTGTGACCTGTAAGCCAGATTATACACTCTGTACAGAGACATCTGGTGTTGCTACTCAACGGATCAAATGCACTAATAATATGAACTTCCATTTGGGATATAAATTCTATAATATATACACAAACGTATGTAGGCACTCACTCTAATGAATGGATTTGACTATTTGAGCCACACCAATTGATAACAGATGTGTAAAGTCGAGTGAATCAGTAAAACCAGTATAGTCATCTGCATAAGCACACATGAGCAGAATGGGTTTCTAAAGAGCTCAGTGACTGTGTGAAAGAAAGAATTCCTACAGCTGTGTTCCAAATTGTAGACGAAAGCACTGTGAATGTGGGATGAACTCCATATGAATTCATATGGTTTTGATTTGATGTTTAGATTACATTTGTCCGCAATATTTTGGCCATTATACCTATAAGGAATAGGATAACTAAAAGTAGCATATGTTCAAATATGTAATACATTCAGTTTATCACGGTGGCACAGTTGGTAGTGTTGGTACTGAACACCCGGTTGCTTCTGTGTCTAAGTGGATTTCCTTGCGAAATACCCACTGCATCCCTGATCACCTCATCAGGATCAAGCAGGACATGAACGAATGACTAAACGGAAGTATGGCATTATCATCACAAATACAGTATGTAGCGTGCTAAGCAAAATTGGGAAAAGCATGTACTAAGCGGAACCGCTAGAGGACAGTAGAGCTAAAGAAGTAGACACACGTACACGCACTGTGATGGATATTGCTTTCCATTTGGACACGTTTTATCATTTTGTCACGGAATTACGTCTTAATTTCTCTTGGCTATAAGTGCTATTTCAGCCAGCTTATGAAACGAGGCAAGACGTCAGTATCACATGCGGGGAGTTTATGTAGGTCTGCAGTGTTCAGTCTTTCTTCATACTGCCTCATAAAGTTGACGAGTTGGATTCTTTGTTATACAGTTTTCATAAATATTTTACGTGTCTAAACTGACAACTATTTAAATATATAATATGAGCGCATTCATCCAGCCCAACTAGCGTAGTACATTATGTATTGTAATGCATAATGTAATTTACTGCAGCGGAAAAAAGCCCACTAGAACTACAACCACTCAAAGTAAATGAAAATGAACTGACTGCGCGCTAATAAAGTCATAATAAAGTACTAAGCAACGCACATTTGCTGTCAAGGCTGAAAGATTGGAAAGTTGATGCGATTCTACTTTGGAGTTTAAAGAATTTGGTCAGATTTGGACAGCAAGCTCGTGCTCACCGGAGCTGGTGATCGACCCGACCAGAAGGTTGAGAACACAAATTCCAGGACCAAATTACCACTGCTGGACCATTGATCAAGCGCCTCAGCAGCTCTGCTTAATCGTAAGTCAGTTTGAATAATACTGACTGGCAAATGAATAAGTTATGTGTTTAATTTTATTGGACATGTGTATAATTTATTCGATCTAAACACATTTTCCAAATATTTTATTGCAGTTCAGCATGTACTGTTTCTTCTTTCTTTATGTCTATTTGTATTGTTTTATGGACATATTTGAGCCATTAAATAGATTTGAGTTTATATATATATATATATATATATATAAACATTTTTCAACTTCAATATTACAGCTAACAATATTCCTATACAATCTGCCTCATCTTAATAACTCACACTTTAAAGTGTGAATTATTTTATGTATCAAGACACAGGTATTTATGGAATTCACATTTGCTTTTCAGTCTGGTTCATGACTTATTTGTGATAAGTCTTAATCAAATCAAACCCGACTGCTGAAAGATATCTAACTTACAGAGTCTCATTCTAATGATTCAGTGTTTTACAATAAGGAACATTAGCTGTTGGAGTCAAAAGGCTCTCATATTGTTTTTTTTTTTCCAATACGAGGGCTCTATGACTAAATTATTAGCAGCATTGTTCTATTTGTTGATGTTCCTCACCAAGTGCATTTCCATGGCCCATTACACCTAGGCTTGATCTGATCCCGTGTGGGGCAAAGTGGTCATGTGTTGTGATATGTATGTATATGTGGTGTGGCTGCAACAGCGGTGGCTCTTGATAGGCGAGCAGATGTTTTTGGGAGGCCAGCCCTGCCAGGTTCACTGTGAAATGGTGCTTTAGAGCCCATTACCCTGCTCCTCTGATGACACTCAAATAGCTATCATTACCACACAGCCCAGGGAGGGAGTGTGACTATTACACAGAGAGAGAGAGACAGAGAGAGAGAGACAGAGAGAGAGAGAGAGAGAGAGAGAGAGAGAGAGAGAGAGAGAGAGAGAGAGAGAGGTGGAGAAGTGAAAGGAATAAAGATAGAGAAAAAAGAAGTTTAACATGAACATTTCAGAGAGTTAACAGCCTCCAGCCTTTTCTACCCTATTAACTGCTATACTGTGCTTCCACTGCACTGTTGGGAGCAACCCACCATCTCCAATACCACCAACTCATGTATACCTCTCTATATCTCTCTATGTCTATCTCTCCATCATTCTGTCTCCTCATCATCTGTTTCATTTTCATGTCTCGTGCATCCTCCTTCACCTATGATCTTTTCCCTTCACCATCTAGCAATCTCTCTTTCTTTCTTCCCCTCCTCCCACTTGCCCTTTCCTCACCCTGTCCTCAATTTTTCTCACCCTCCTCCCAGTGACCCCCTCTCCACTGATCTCTGTCTTTAGAAACCAAAGACTCATTTCCATCACTCTGTCTGCTCTCTCTTTTTCTTTCTTCCACAGACTCTCAATCCATTCTCTCCCTCCATCAATTCTGCACCCTCATCCTCTGCACTTATCCATCCGTATAGCCCTCTCGATCCTCTTCTACCCCACTCCCCTCCTTCGGTATGACAGTAGCATGTTTCAATTAAGACATGGCAGTGCTGAGAAGGGCAGATGGCTCTCACTGCCAGAGTCCAGTTAGCTCAGTCACCTATGACCAGCTTGCTGACTCAAACCTACAGTTCACACCACTGTTGCTTGATCAGGCCACTGTTGCTTGATAATGTAGGGCATATGAGCATAACTGATGGTGCTGTATATCAGAATAAGTTATTAGCATTTTCTTTACCTCTGAGCATCCTCGGAGAGCTTTTTTATGGTACGTCTTCATAGAAATTGCATCTGCTCAGGTGTTGTGTAAAGAGGTATGATAAAAGACAAAGAAAAACTATGTACCAACAGTCAACAGTGTTTTGTCTTTACCATAGGATGGAGGTTGCAGCACTAGCCATGCTGCTCTGCATGGCCTCCTCATCCACATCAGTGGGGGGAAATTGCAGCTCTGCTGTATTATTCATGGAGGGTAAATGGCAGGAGCATTCACCATCACTCATGGGCCTCCAGCTGACCTAAAGGTGGCACTATTGCTTTTCATGGTAGAACACAGACACCTTAAAATACATAGTAATGCTTGCTCTGTCAGCTTTGCTGCCTCTGTGACTATGAAGATGATAGGACAATACTTTTCACTATTTTTAACTAGCACTTTATAGCCATTCACCGACTAAAATGGTACATAAGTGCAAGAAAGGACAGGGGATTGAAATATTTATTCTACCCAATTCAATGCACTGGTAACACACTGAATAAAAATGCATTTAGATTACCAGGACATTAGCTCGAAAAGAAAATGTAGGCTTTTCTAATCTGCTGAGTGCATGATGATCTTTAACTAGATTTCACAAAATCTTCTTCATCTTAATCCATAAAGAGGACTGCTTATGTAAGGAAACTTTAAAAAAGATTTTCAACAAAGAGTTGTTCTTGTAAAGTGCTGTTCATAAATGTAGGACTAATCGGCATAAAGGTTTAAAAGAAGTATAATATTATGTAGGGATTCACATTTCTTTGGTTGGCATTTCTATCTGTATTGGTTTATAAAATAAATATCAGATAATCATGTATTACAGGATTATTGTAAATTAGTATTTTAGTATTACAGTATTATAATAGTACTATATTAGCAGAAAATATTAAATACCTCAAAACCTTTCTGTCTAAGTATTCTAGGACTGAATTAATGCTTCATTTAAAAATATATATTTAAAAATTGTGTAATATAGTAAAATATAGCGAAATAAATACATTTGGGTAGTTCTGACCAGTTGCTATAAACATGATGTAGTAAATGTAAGCCTAAGTACAATAGTATTGTGTTTTTCTATTCAGTAAGGGTTTACATTTAGGTTTACATTGTTATTCTATAAAACAGGTTAACTGCATAGATATAGTATAGTACAATAATATAATTGTAGGCTATTTTGAATAAAAAGTGCACAGTGTTAGGCATTGTTAGGATAGTACACTAAACATATAATATTCATAATAATAATAATAATAATACTAATTCTAAAAGACGGTTTTAAACACAGTCACGCTGTAATGTGAGGGAGGAATGGGTTAAACATCGAGCACAGCATGATGAATAGAGAACAGCATGAAATCGCCGTCCAATCCGTGTCGAGATTAACACTTTGTTCCTCCATGATTGGTTCGAGTGGACTCAATGCATGTCCATTCATACGTACAAAATTTCTGTCCCACGTGGGACGTGGCCATATTGTGGAGCTTCTATTGGCTGTAGTGATATCAATAAACCCCGCCCCGCGTTATGAGATTGGTAGAGTTGTCGGACTCTTGCCCGCCCCCTGCCTTGTTCTCTGTGGACGGAAATACCCCTCCGAGAGAGAGAGCGAGCGAGCGAGAGAGAGAGAGAGAGACGCGTCGCTTCACATCTACGAGAATGCATGTGAAACTAACACAGCTCTGACATTTTGTGCCTCACCTCTTAAACAACCTTAATATGATTTCTTTTAAAAACATGATTATTTGATATGATATTTTCTCCGCCTTTGCCTGTGTCTTGCAGCATCGCGCGTGTGTGGTATTTCATATTTCATTTTATTCCGTCCTTCTGCCTCTTTCTCACTCTCTCATCCACTTACACGCTATCATCCCACACCAAGATTTGACATGACTGCAAATTTGAGCGGACTTCACGCGCGCGCTGTTGCGCATCAGTAATTACGCGCGTCTCCCTCCAAAAATGCGGCCTCCACAGCCAATCATACAGCATCACCCAATCGGACAGGCGGTGCGTGTCCAGACTCCGCTATCGTCTAACTTACAATTTGGGATCTTATTGTAAATATTGATCTGCTCCCATCCATCCACTCACTGGTGCATCCACCGAATTTGGCCACTCACGCCCTGCACACAGATGGACATCTGCTGGAGCTGAAGGTCCAAAGACAAATTGAGTGTCCAGGCATCAGGTCCACTCGGTCCTCAAATCCTGTTTAATTGGCAGCTCTTTCCCAGGCAGAGTTAGAGCCCAGGTCCAGATCCTAACTATTCTTCCAGACAAATTTGACCGTTCCTTAATCTAGGATCAGTCCTCTGCGGAAAGGATGACCTGAAACTTATGAATGCCTTCGGCACGACATTTAAAATAGTCCACATAAGTCAGGTCAGTTAGGTTTATTGTTATCCAAACCTTGCACACATGTATGTTCTTCCTCCAGGACCATGGAACATGCATGAGTATAGTACAATATACAGGATGTGCAAGAAACACAATTGCCAAGGTCGGATATAAGCTCACAATACAATAAAGACAACAAATACACAATGCACCTCGATACTGCAATAGGACACAATGCCGAATAACGCAGCAGCTGCCTTATGACACTGTTCCAAATGTAAATTATGCTGGACCCAAGAGTGACCAGACAGCCAGAATACGGATTTGGATTTATCTATGTTTTTTTTTTAACATCATATCAGGATCAATGGCTATTTATGACATGAGCATGGTTACATCGATACTAATCAGACATATTCATACTGAGGCAGTTGAGAGTGCCCAGTTAACCTAACATGTCTTTGGAATGCAGAGTAAAACCACGTGGACACGGGGACCACGTGCAAACTCCACACAGGTCTTAGGTCAGGATCGAACTGGGATCTCTGGAACTGTGTGGTGACTGCACGAAGTGCTTGCATAACCATGCCACCTTTGCAAGAATGCAGATTGTATAAACAGACTGTGGTGGTGCAGTTAAGACATTGGACCTTAAGGTACAAGGTTCAAGCCTCAGCACTGCCAAAGAGTCCCAGCTGGGCTCTTGAACAAGGCCTTTAACCAGCAAAAGCTTGGACTGCAAATTGTAAAACTCTGTCAGTTGTAAGTCACTCTGGATAAGACTGCCTGTGAAATGACTAAATGTAAAAATGCGAAAGAATACAGCTTGCAAGCATCAGGTACAAAATCCCCAAAAGAGGTAATACAATATAATATAATATATGGTAATATATGTAAGACTCTGTAACACAAACATCGCTGTGATATCTCAATTTTTGCACAATAACATTTTTTTCATGTTTTAAAACTGCTTTTTTTTTACAAGGATCGCAAAGTCTCTGGCACCTATCTCTCGAGAACACAGGGCACAATGGTAAGACGCCAGTCCATAGCAGGGCTGGGTAGGGCTCACTGACCAGCCTCTCCGAAACATCCAATCTGCATATGAAGCCTAACTCACTGTCTAATCTGGGATAGCAGATAGACTACAGTGCCAGTCAGTGCTGGTAGTCGACGTGCTGGATGTGGGAGAAATGTTCCGGAGTAAAGATCTGAGTGATTTAATGATTTAATAAGGACAAATCATTATGGTTCAGAGCGTCTCCTAAACAACAAAGCTTGTGGGGTGTTTCCATTTAGCAGTGGTGAGTACTGCAGACAGTAATCAGAGGAGGGACAAACCAGGAACCGGTGACAGGGTGTTGGTGCCCAAGGCACATCGATGCACTAGAGCAATGAATCCCATCTCATCTGGTCTGAATGGACAGAAAAGCTACTGGTACAAGTCACAGAAAAGTTTAATGCTGGTGACAGGACATGCAGCACGACGCTGAGTATGGGGCTGGTAACTCACAGACTGCTCAGAGTGCTCACCACGCTAAATACTGCCTGCTATTGGCACGCAAGTGTCAGAACTGGACCTTGGAGCAAAGGAAGAACATTGTCATTGAGTTTAGTTTCTGATCATGGGAACTGTTCATCTGGGGAAGTGATGGCACCAGGATACACTGTGGAAAGAAGATAATGCTTTGGGTCATGATCTTGCCAAGGAACTCTGGAACTGGGCATTCGTGTGGATGTTAATTTGATGTGTGACACGGACCAGGCGGTTTAAATGTTTTGCACATTATTACCTCAGGTTTACTTTTTATTCATCCCAACATGTAGGTGTGTGTGTGTGTGTATATACCTTGTCTTGCTATATTTGTGATGACCAAATATCCCTACGATGATAGCAAAAACCTGGAACTTTGACTAGTGAGGACCATTTTTCTGCTACTGTTTTACAAAAAAATGTTTTTGAAAAACCAAAAGAGGCAAAAGATTAGCTTTATGTTACTGAGGTTAACGCTAGGGGTAGGTGTAGCATTAATTAGCTGCAGTAATCCTTCACTGTCATTCATGTCAATGGAAAGTCCTCACAAGGACAGCAACACAAACGTGTGCGAGTGTGTGTGTGTGTGTGTGTGTGTGTGAACTGATGTATGCAGCATTTTTGTGCATACATAAACCTTGTTTGATTGACTGGTCCTGTTACCTGTTCATTATTTATTGAGCAAATCTCACAAAACTAGTTTGTGATACGATTGGAAGCGTATTCAATCATTGCCTTTTTTTTTTAATATAACCAACTTGTGTTAGAAAACTGCATACGCGAGCAAAATTCTCCTTGTCACCATCTCTTTCGAGTTTACATTTCATACATACCCATGTATGTGCAAGTTGGTTAATGTTTTGTGCAGACATTCATTTGAGTGTATATGAGGCCCATGCACCGTTGAGACTGTCTGTGATTTTTGTCCCTTTCCTGCTTCGTCTGCCATTAACATCTGACCAGGAGTGCACCTTGCATTTTGGGACAGGAGTTAATGAGTTAATGAGTGTATAGGGTGATTCGTCTTTGTCATCCATTCTCTTCCTCTTTCCCAATCACGCGTACTTTGTTGAGTGATTAATTTACTGTCACAGTTTTCCAAAGAACTCACAAGCATGTCCATTCACACATTCGCACGTATACACATGCTTTGTCTTTTTTAGTTTGCAACACATGCACTTGCATATCGCAGAGGCATCATCCATGTCCTGACTCAACACACTCATCTATAGACCCCTCTCTCTCTACTTCTCTCTCCCAGATGCTGCCCTGCTGTGGTGCCTGAAGCTAAGCAAGCTAGTAAGATTAATAACGAGCTGTCCCTCCCAAAAGGCAAGGCAAAAAAAAAAAAATACACTGTTTGCAGAGGATAGAGAGCGAGTGAGTGTGTGTATGTGCGTGTATGAGGCTGTGTGTGTGTGTGTATGAGTGAGCGAGACTCTTTTTGTTGGCAGGTTAGTGCCATTCACTACCTCTAACGCTCACACAGACCCTCCCCCCGGGGCCCGCCGACATGGATTAATGTGTTTAGTACAATTATTTCATTTATTACTGTCTGGAGCTTTTTTCAGATAAGAACATTTTTCAGGTTGCTAACCATTATTACCTTCAGGACTTGCCAAGCACAGGGGCTCGCGGTCAGAAGTGCTTCGCTCTCTTTTGTTAATGCTTCTCGCCAGCATCTGTTTCACAGCTCTGTTGGAAGATTGAGAGGGGTAGAGAAAGCTCTGTCTTCCTCTTTTTTCACCTTTTACACACACACACACACACACACACACACACACACACACACACACACTCTTAGTAAACATACGTTTTGGGGACTTTCATTTACATAATGAAATGATTACTGTAGCTTATTAATGCTACACCTAAACCTAACACTAGCCTCAGTATAAAAAAAGTAATCCTTTGGCTCTTTTGGTTTTTCAAAAGAAAGTTGTAGTTCTTGTTCCTTACAAGGACCAGCAGATTGTCCCCACAAGGTAAAAATGTCACATCTTTCAATCCTTGTGGAAACATTTGGTCCTCACTATGCTATTTAAACTAGGTTTACACACATGCATTTAGTGTGACCAGGGTTGATTCTGATTTCTGATTTTCTGCACTACCACAGCTCTTGCAGTTTATTCAAAGCACCCCTTTACAGATCATTTTTAAACCTTTACAATAATCTACATGAGATGATAAATGATTTTGTGTTTTTGAAAAACACCAGGATCAATAATTATTTATAATTTGAAATTCTGAAGCACGTCCTCCTGCTTCTCATTAAACCAGACTGGCTATACTGTGAATATGCGCCAAGTTAGCATCCATTTGTCACAGGTAGATACGCGTTAGATTTTAATATTCAAGGCTTGATTTAATTTTCTCTGCCTTATATTAAATAGTAACCATTCCTGTCAAAGTACATTTATATTTTGCTGTTTTACAGACTGTCTAATTCAGAGCAATAGAAGTGCTTGAAGTATACCAGAACACTCATTTTGGCTGCTTTCCAAACCACAGACAAGTGTATTAAGTTTATTAGTCCTTTATTAATACAGCTACACGTCACTTAACGTCCACAATCTGTTCTGTGAAACAGTGTCACGCAATCTTGTCCGAACACCATATTAAATATTATATGGCAACGCTATAAGGGATACTGTAGTGTATTGTCTAAATATGCAAGATACTGTACATATACAGTACTGGTGTTACATCGTCTCAGCCAGTGCGCTGTGACATGTGGAACTGTCTCACTATCCATGCACAGTTCTCGTACAGCGGAACATCAGTCCAGTCTGTGTCTTATCAGTGGACTCTTATAAGTAAAACAGCTCATGCTGATGCCACACACTTTGCATCCGTTGCCGTCTCACCGAATCACCTGGCTGCACACTGGTTCATCTTTCTGCACGCTGACCCCCGCTATGCTTTGACTCCTCCCACTGATCGCTGATTCAATGAGTCGTAGGTAACTCTGCTATTTGCCTCCCAGATGGCTGCATGCCTTGGGTGTACTCACACTAAGTGATCTGTACCGTGCCCAAATACATTTGACTCATACATGGATTTATTCACGTACACGAAATTCATTCAGTTGTACTCGAGCACAGTATGCATGTAGTGTGATCACTAACCATCACCTGCCCTCATAAAAATATTCTGCAGCACGAGTAGCCAAAAAGCATTGCATTATAAATAAATCTATAAGAGAAGGCTTTAAGTTCGCCTACAACAAGTCCAGAAAATCCACAAAGTGCAACCATGAAGTCCATTGAGCTGTGCAAGTACGTGTTACTAAACAACAAAAAGCATGCTCAGGCCCAGAGAGTTTAGCACAATGTGAGTGCAGGCCAGAGGGAGAGAAGGGAGGGGGCACAATCATGCTCTGGCACGGTACAAGGCCAACGAGCATAGTGTGAGTATGCACTTATTCTTCAACTTGAATTTCATAGTTAAGTGCTTAATTCCCTCCTCCGGTCGACTGAGCATGCCATGCCACCAAGACTTTCTCGCCAAGGACACAAGGTCCAAAGTCACGGGGTACTGGACTAAATAATGCCGATATGCATATTTTTATGTTATTTTATGCAATATTTCCCTTCACTATTGGCTTATATTCTGTAGCTTTTATATTCTGTTTTAGATTCTCTCTTTTATATTTTATTATACTCTTCATAATATTTCTTTTTAATCAAATAACTTGGTTAATTCCTACATATAACATCTAAGCCACCCAAGGAGGATGGGTCCCTTTTTGAGTCTTGGTCCTCCCAAGGTTTCTTCCTTATTAAATTTATGGAGGTTTTTCTTGCCACTGTCACCCTATGCTTGCTCAATTTGGGATTGGCCATGTCATTTGGAAGATCATTTAAAACTGTAAAGCTGCTTTGAGACAATGCGCCATTGTAAAAACCGCTATAGAAATAAATCCGACTTGACTTAATTCTCTACTTTGTGTTTAATAAAACTTTCTGCACCAGAGTCTGCACTGTTACATCTGTCACTACAGCTGTCTTTCAGTGAAAGAATCTGGAATGTAATATATGGGTTAAGTAATAACATTAGTAAGAAGGAAAATAAATTAATTGGACATGTATGTGATCAGATGTTGTCTGAACAGTCATTATTCTGTCCAGACTTGTAGTGGTGGTCCTCTGCTAATTTGAATATTGGATGTGATTGATTGAAAGCTCTGGAGCCTACAAGCAAACTTTTGCTGAAGCATATGACTTTCAGAAGTACACAGTAAATCTCTTTAATAAATGGAAAAATATGTCCTTTGTGCTGTAAAAACGAATTTGATTCATAAACCTTTCATCCATCCAAGCAGATGTAACTACAATATTTAAAAATCATGTTGCTCTCAAAGGGTTTAATCAAATATTTTATGCAATATTTTATGAGCATTTATAGGCTTATTATTTTTTATTCAATAATTTAGCTCTGTACTATGGAGCATGGGAACTCAAAAACAGATGTGGCACCACCCTAAGTCCTCAGTAGGTAGCCCTCCACCCCTCACACAATAGCTGCCACACTGAATGATGATACCTACTCCAGAGGGTGGCACAGCTCTTAATCTATCAACCTAACTGCCATGCTCCAACCCTAAAATCTCTTCCTGCGTGTATCCCCACATTTAAAATTGCACATCTGTTTTTGGCATGCCTGCACTCTAGCCCTAAATGACATAGATCGCATGCAAACCACCAAATACAGTCTGCTGTTAGGGACTATGGCACCAGTGAACACTGCATTTATAGGTTTATCATCAAAACCTGAGTGTTGAAAACAATCTGCTTTAATTGGCTGCCTTTGTGAAGCTGGCCAGGACAAATGAGTTGGACTGAGCAGCCACCCCTCCTTTCACACTCATCCTTCTCTCCTGCAGCTCTCAACTACCTGATTAGCATTCCACATTTCCCAACCACCCAAGTTTGCCTGTACGATGCAGAGGCCATTTATAAAGCAGGCAGTGGAGCAGAAGCTTTCTTTTAGTGAGTGCTCACATCGTCTGGTTGGAGATATTGACATCTGCGTGAGCATGAAATGAGCTGCCAAGAAAGGCTGTGTGGTTTAGGCTGTGAGCTAGTAAAGGGTTTGAGTTTGATTCCCTGAACTGTCACTGCTGGACCAAGTCTTTCTGTTGCTTGGTTAGTATCTGCTTTAAAAGGGATAAAAGCATATTCAGTTCTTTGTTTGTTTGGTTTATTTAGCATTGCTTTCAGCATCAGTGGCTATTTATGACAGACACAAGGTTATATCGATACACAAGGTTACTTTGAAACTAGTCATACATACTTGGATCGGACCGGTTTAGCATAATCAGTTACAGTGTTGGGGAAGTTACTCAAAAAAATAATCCTTTAACGATTTCTCATTACTTAACTAAAATTGTAATGGGATTACTTTACTCATTACTTCCTGGTAAATGTAATCTCATTAGTCTTTAGTTACTTTTAAGTTCTAACATTCTAAAACAAATATACAGGAATCAAATCTACGACATCTGAAAAGTACAAAAATGACAGGCAATATTTATATAGTTTATTCAGGAACAAAATGTAGCAGTAATAGCAACAATAACCATGTATAAACCTAATGTCAATAGCCTATACTTGCTATTATACAGGTAGTCCTCGGGTTACGACAATCTCGAGTTACGACGTTTCGTGCTTACGACGCATCTCCCATTTACTGTATAAAGCCTTGTTTCGACTTAAGTGGTTTTGCATCGTAAACGTCATAACGCGAACTTCGTGTTTCGTGTGCGCGGCGGAAGAATACACGGTTACGCGGCTCGTTTTTTGATAATTACTGTGTTAGGATAGGTGTTAGGGTAGGATACGTGCTTACAGTGTGTTATTTATGTACAGTATGTACGTATGTTCCGACTTACACCAAAAATTACGGCGCCGCCTAGAAACGGATCTGCGTCGTAAGTCGAGGACTACCTGTACTTAGTTTTGGGAAACCTTGCGTTGGGGTTGGAGTCCCTGGAATTCGCAAAGGTGGGTTCTAGTAGAAAACCTATGGTTGATTTAACACACCATAACAGATAACTTGATTGCGTGAGAATAACTGAACACTATGCAAGAACATCAACAAGAAAATCATGGTAGAACTAACACAGATACAGAAAGTATAGTACAAACCAGGGACGTTTGTAGAGTCTGAGGAGATTGGGGGTTTAGCTCAGACACATCTAGAGGGGTCCAGAAAAGTTTTAATGCTCAATATTGATTTTTTTTTTATAGCTACTGTAGATTGTTTATATACCACAGACAGTGTTTGTTTAGTATTTGTAGCAAAACACTACAACGTTCGGTATAAGTAAACCCTTTAAAAAACTATGCGATGTTTTCACATTTACCGCATTTTCCGGACCATAAAGCGCACCGGATTATAAGACACAATATCAACGATCGGCTGCTAACGGGTATATTTTCATACATAAAGCGCACCGGGTTATAAGGCGCATGAAATGAAACAAAACTCTTAAGTTCCGTCGGAAGCTCAGTTTGGTCTTTACCTGGCGCAGGGCGTCTTCTTGCTTCCTCCACTTCCGTACTATTGATTCGTTAATGTTGAATTCTCTCACAGCTGCTCTATGACCATGTTGTACTGCGTGACTGATAGCGTTGGGTTTGAAATCCGCTTCGAAAATGAATGAATGAATGCACGTACCCTAATGCTGAAGCACATACCGTATTACTCCGTGATGCTGCGCACTACGGTGGCCGTGAGCTTCGTAACTTACCAAGGCCGTGCTAAAACATTTTGACAGATTTATATGAGCGCCCTGTAGCCCATCGGTTTCTAGGTCAGAAGGCTCAACCAGAATTAATTCACACATTAGGCGCATCGCATTTTAAGGCGCACTGTCGATTTTTGAGAAAGTTAAAGGATTTTAAGTGCGCCTTATGGTCCGAAAAATACGGTAATCTTTTTTACCAAACATAATGTAAAATCATGGAACTGATAAGGCTGAGTACACTTACATTTAATAAGTTCAGTGATATATGTCCATACATACAGGTCAGAATAGCACTAAACCTGGCCGAATTCAATGAAGATCTGTTTGGGAACCGAAAGAGTCAACTCAGTTTAAAAAGAGAGATTCACTCATCACATTCACAGTCACTTGACAAGCTGTACAGTCAGCTCTGGCAAGTTCATACAAAAATTACGCAGAAAACACGCAGAAAACAGCATAGGAAATGTTTTATGCCTTAGATATTAAATATTAGAAATTGTAATTTGATAACAAAATATTTAACAGTAATGCGTTATGTACCTTGTTACAGAAAAAAGTAATCACATTACTGTAACCCATTACCATCATAATGACAGAATCAGTTTTACCTAATGCATATCTTTGGACTGTGGGATGAAACTGGAGCACTCAGAGTAAACCCACATGGACACGGGGAGGACATGCAAACTCCACACAGGCGGAGTCTGAGGTTGGGATCGAACCAGACATGCTGGAACTGTACCACTGTGCCGCATTTTCAGTTGAATAAATGTAAAATGAAAACAAGTGACTTGTTTGCACTTCTAAATGTCTTATTGTGTTAAAATATCTCTGGAAATTGTACAGTTGCACCAGTACGTGAATGTACGTGAAATTAAAAACCTTACTTAAAACATGCTTAAGAGGTCGAGTCAATTATTAAATTAAGTCTAAAAATATGGCACTACAGACTTAGACTTTATAACACACTATCAGTAATTATTTTACACAGTAACAACAAAGGTCTTAAGAGACAGATGTCAGAGACTGTGGGATGAAACAAAGCTGTTATGTAGTTTTATCCAAACAATAAAGTGATACAGTAAAATAATTTAACTTGTTGTTTCCTGGTTTTGCGTTATATAGGGTTTTGTGTTATGCTGTGTAAGCTCATGACTGAATTGACAATGTATATCAACACATTATTTCTCTGAATAGAGTAAATGTAAAAATGTTGGCATAAATGTTTACTGCCAGCTCCACTCTTCCCTTAGACAAGTTTTGAGTAAGGCGGTTTTCTGGACTGTTGTCAATATTGTGAATTGTTCTTCTTGTTCACATATTCTTGTATGTAGTAATTACTCATAAGCTACACATGCAAAGATTAGATTGAAATACTCTGGAGCGTTCTTCGAAGGGGTTGCTATGCCATTGATCAGGCAGGCAGGAATATGAAGGGTTGAAGGATTGAATGATACTCTTCCCTGGGTAGAAAATATCAACAAGGTCAGCCCCCTCTGGTTCAGACAATCAGTCACTGTGTAGTCATGGCAATGTGTTGCCATGGCGCCTGCTTTGAAGGCATGTCCGAGGGTACCTTTGTATAGCAAGGGCATAGGTCCAGATCTTGTCCAAGGTTGACTGCACCAACCTTGCATCTCATCAGCAAGCAGTGGCGAGACACTGAAGGAGCCACAGAGTCATTAGACGTGCAAAGTTTGTGCTTGGGTGCTAGAGAATTGGTTGCAGTGGGGTTCTCAGGGAGGGGATGAGGAGTTTGAGTGATGATGAGATCCTATATTGTCTTGTTGCCTCATACTCTTGACTCGGTCTCTCTTTCCCCAGCATGGACAGAACAGGGGTCAGTGATAATGAAAGCTACACATGTCATCATTTATCACATCGGTTTGGTCCAATAACCCCATAATGATTTGTCCCAATCACCTCCTCTACAACACTCTCTTTCAAACGTTCAGCCTTTCTTTTACTTTCTGCAATTCATTCGCTCTATTTTTCAATGCTATTTTACCTTTGGCTCTCAAATGGCATTAAGAAATGTTAAGAAATGATACGTGCACTCACACTGATAATGTAGATTAGAGTTCATATTACAACACCAACACAACTGCTATAATTAGAGCCCCTGTTTTCCAGCAGCAACAATAAAACCTGCTTACCCAGATGGCAGGAAGTCATGGCTTTTGCACTGAATGAGGAAAACAGTCATCAGAACTCGAAAAACAGGTATTTCCCAACAATGGAAACAATAACAAGGACCTGAATCTTTCACCATCCTCTCTATATGATTGATAACCCCTTTACGACACATACTGCAAGAACTGACTTGCTCAGAATTTGGCTCAGCTTCCATCGGCATGACGGCAAACTGATACGTGGAGAATCATTCTCCTGCAGTAGATAATGTATCAAAGTCAAGACTTCTCAGAAAGCCACAAGAAAAAAAAAGGGAGCGGGTTGAGGAATCTAATTTGCTTCTGTTTTCCTCAAATTTTGAAATCCTTATAATGGAATTGTGAGTCGCTCAAGCACAGTTTTACATCATGTAAAACCTGTAAATTCCACATGACTTGAAGAGTGGTCAATTTGTCATCATTCTTACTTGCGCTTATGTCAAATGACTTGTTTGGAGCTAATGGCCAAAAAAAACATATTCAGTAGGAAATCCAAAATCAATGCTCTCCTCCTCCTCTCCCTGCCTTGGCTCTCTTTCTCTTCATATCTCACAGCGCAGGGGATATCATGTATTTCAATGCTCGAACCAAATGACACCATCTGTAAAGTGGACTTCTAATATGGCTGGCATATCCAGTTCCAGTCTTCAGGGTTGAATTGTGATCCCAAATCATGTGACAGAGAAGCATCCTCATCAGTGGAAGATCACAAGTTTGTATCCAGACAAGGCCATAGCCATCTGAAGATGGGAGTTCAAAAGAGCATAATTGGCCTTGCACTCGGGTATAGAGACACTGTATTCTTGTCTCCTCAACTGATAAAAATCAACACTCGTCAATCTTAGGAAAGTGTTTGTGTTCAGAAGGGTGCAGTTAGCTCCCTCTTTCAAGAGTGCTGATCTATTTGCATGAGCTGTAGTTCGAAAAAAGGTGGTGGCTGGCTTTAGTTGGAGGAAGTGGCAGGCATGACGATCCCAAGCTGATAGCTGCATTAAGAAAAACTCAACAATCTATACTTAGGAATTGTAGCAAAACCCAGACTAAAATGATATCTTTAGACATCTATTTGAAGGAAACCCTATGCAAGGAACCTGCAGGGAACAATCATTTTAATACTATAAAAATGGGAAACCTGTTAACCACATATGTACAACGGAAACTGTTGGAGTCCAACTATAGATTATGGGTAGCATTCACAAAGGATTTAAGATGAGAACATGAATGAATGTCTAATCAAAGCTGTTCTTATCCAGATCCATTAAAATTTCCAACATTGGAGCAATACAATACAGAGAATTTTGTTTACTTACAATTTCTCCATTTTGTATGTGAATTTAGAGCTTCATTTACAAACCTTTAACTGAAGAATTCTTGAAAGTGTTCTAAAAATATGTGTTCTGTATAAATGATTGTTGACTTCCCTAACATCTGCAGTCTTAGACTTCACTTACAATTGAGTTTTGTTTAATGTTTTCGTTCATTTCTCTGTACAAGGAAACGTCAAAATTACTGTTTGCACTAACAACACATTCACTACAGATGTGGTAGCTAGATACCAGGCTAAAATGCTGCCGTATTCCTTTAAGTTCTTGTTAAGCCTTAATCTTGCATGTTTGGAAACTGTCAAAAAATGTAATTAATAGCTAAAAGCAGAAGATGCGCTGGGATGATAAATGAATTGGATGATGAATGAGCTGTTGTTGCTGAGGTACATTCTGTGAAATGGTAATATGTAGCAATATGTGTCTTGACTTGTTTTTTGGTAAGATCTTGAGTCAGTATTAGGAACCAAACAGAATGGATCATACGCTGCTGTTTGATAGTGTTTCAGCTTGTTTGGATTCAGCTCAGGTGTCAGGAGGAACAGACGGGGTTCTTTTGCTGTACTTAAACACAATGGCAAAACATATTGCAATTGAGCCTGAATAAGTGTAAAACCCTTATGTAGTTTACACTTTTTACACTTTACAACAAAAGATTTTGTGGTTTTGGCCTTTGGTCCATTACAGTGGAAGTGCAATCTATTTTACTGTTAAGGACAGAGTGGCTGTGTTTGGAGTCAGTATAGTCCACACTTCCACAGGAAAGTAAACTGCACTGAACACATCTAAAGCATTTATGCTCCTTAGCCCAGGCCATCAAGAAGCTTCTTGATCCTTATGTAAATAGAGACTTGTCTTGTTTTCTTCTGCTTCATGTATTTATTCAACACATATATACATTCATCAATATAGAGCATTCTCTCAGACACGCTCTGCACATCATGCTATAAGATTTATGACATGGTGTAATGGGGTACCTGGCGAACAGTGTGAGCTAGTGACTAAATATAGGTCTGTAAATGCCACTGTTTTAATACCATGGCAAGCTTGACACTATTTTTTATTATTACTTTGTGTTTTAATTGTTACTGCGGATCAGCTTGTTAGATATCTCAGTGCTTTATTGCAGCACTGCCTGACAGGATGTTTCATATTTAAGAGAATGCCATAAAGAGGGCAGTACAAATAGGTAAAATGTAGCATTTTGAAGAAAAGTATAATTAAAACGTAGGTGAGAGAAAAAAATAAGACTGCAATTAATCAGAATACAGAGAGAATTAGGTACTGTAATAGTACAGACTCGTTAGGGACCTAGCATACTCTAGCATATGCGATGTGTACGCAAGACTTTCTGACACACACAAAAAATTGTTAAAATATATACTAACCTGATTACAAATTGACTGGGTAAAAGTATTCCATAAATCAGTGTGTGCTAGCACAGGATGAAAGTAGACTAGCAGTAAACACAATGCCTTATTTTTATTAGAAAAATAGTTATTATATCACGCATATTGCAAATTTAATAGTGTCTCGTTAGCTAGGTATCACAGTTAATTAACATGGCTGACTAGCAAGTCTGCATTCAACTGAACAACCACCAAACCAGGTTTTCTATTTAAAATAATCTTTATTATTGTGTTGTTACACTATAGTATTACACACACACACACATATATATATATATATATATATATATATATATCTATATATATATATATATGTGTGTGTGTATGTATGTAGGAGAAATATGTATATATATATATATAGATATATAATATATATATATATATATATATATATATGGATATATATGATATAAAATATAAATGTGGTGTTGTGTGGTATGTGTGTGTATATATATATACCAGGTTTTCTATTTAAAATAATCTTTATTATTGTTGTGGTTAAACGATAGTATTACAAACACACACACCAAAGAAAGAGAGAAGAGAGAGCAGACGAGAGTGTAGAGAGAGAGAGACGAGAGAGGAGAGTCAGAGAGAGATAGAGAGAGACGAACAAAAAAGAAAGAAAGAAAAAAAGAAAGAAAGACCAAAAAGGAGAAGGAGAAACGGAGCAGGTACAGGACGGAAGATGACGACGAGAGGATCGAGGACGAGAGACGAGACGAGAGAGCGAGACAAAAAAGAAAAAAAAAAAAATGGAGACGGGCGATGAGAGATGAGAGAGTAGAGAAGAGAGAGAAGAGATAGAGAGATACGAGAAAGAAGAGAAAGGAAACAAAAAAAAGAGAGAGATAGATAGAGAGAGGAAGGAGGAAGAGAGATAATGGGTGTGGTGGGGAGTACGAGATAAGACGAGAGAGAAACTAGAGAGAGATATAGATATATATATAATAAACAACATAAGATACACACATACACAAAACAACACATTAATAGAATATATATATATATATATAGATATTATACAGATATACATATATAACATAACACAAACACACAATATAATATATATATATATATATATATATTCATGATTCAAATATATCGTGTGTGTATGTATATATATATATATATATATATATATATATATATATGTGTGTGTCTGTGTATATACACACACGCACATATATATACATAGATATATACACAGACACACATATATATATTCATGATTCATATATATCGTGTGTGTGTGTGTATATATATATATATATATATATAGTTTAACTGCATTATACCATTCTATTACTGTGTTTTACTCTGTATCTGTATATAGTATGTACAAATGCATCCTTTCCTTATTGTGTTTTCCTTATTGTTTATATTTCTTTATTTTTTTATTCTTACCCTTACAGTTATGGACTATAATGTTCATGACATGTCTTGTTATATGTCTTGCACACACAAAGCTTGTGCAAGCCAGGAGCCACTCTACGGGTCAATATGAGTTCATATGTCACATCCAGCTCTATATGGATATTAGGGGAAAAAATCTCGTTGACACACATAACGTTGGAATTACAGCTTGTCTGTTGTGGTCTTACAAATATAGTTTACATTAATCATAAAAAAAAAACATGATGTCATTATTAGCAAGGGGTTTTCTGGAGAAGGAGGAGAATGGGAATGTGTAAGGGAAGGACCAGCAATGAGTACTGAGCACTCGTGGCGCTGCACGGCACACTGAAGTTTGTTTGTATTTACCCACAGAGTGGTGAGAGTTCTGGCTGTGTGCCTGGGATCAAATAGAGCAGCATGTGACGATGGGGTGGAGGACCACTCTGTGCTCCCTCTCTTCTCCTTTTAGCCACCTCTGACAAGGTGGTAATATACAGCTACAAGTACCTTGTTTCGAAATGAATGTGTATATCATTCATGATTAAGAGAGGGAGAGAAGCTGTCCCATAAATTCCTTGCCAGCAGCAAGTATGTGTTTGTGGGGGGAGCTGGAACTGTTCTGGGGTAGTAGTGGGCTTGTAGTGGAGTTTTCTTTAAGGCCACCAATGCACACATCGCATACTGTCTGCGTGTGACCTGATTCACGTGTTTATGATTCCACATAAAAGTACATGGTATTAAATAGCTATGCAGTAATGAATGCTTTTAAAGAGTTATGCAAGAGACCTGGAATACTTTACTAAAATATACTTATGATAATCCTGCTACTGTGTTCTGTTTTATGTTACATTTTTATGACCGAATACACAGCGGTAAAACTGAGATAATGTGCATTCACAAATGGGTGAAACCATAATGTATTTGTCTGTCATGCTGTTCCCGGGGCCGTTAAGTATGCTGATTTGCAACTGGCATTCTATGCCCTTACACTTCCTTATTCCCCCTCCCACGCTTTAACAATTTGCTGTGTGATCATAGATGATGTCGTTTGGCATATTTGGCTGTGTGCACATTGAATTAGCTTCAGGGTTTGGTTCGGCTGTCAGCAGTTCAAGTGATTATCTGACCAACTCTTCTAGAGCAGTAATGGAACATGGTTATGCCGCAGCCAGTTCTATTAACAAGAAAAGTCCTGTTAGAAACCACCGACACCTGACAGTCTATTCGTAACAAATGAGACCAGCACTATGTACACTGGAGGAGAAAGAGAAGGAAGGTGTTAAGAAGGCAAATCAGATGCTACACAGAACAGATGGATCCTTAATTCATTCACTTGAGCCCCTGCTTAAGTGATTCTATTGTGAGACAATACGTACGTTCTCTCCCTCTTTGTCCCTCACATTCTCTTTCATTGGATTTCTGGCCAAGGCCTTACACATTGCTTTTTTCTCTTTCTGAATGGGATGGCCCATCCTCATGTCAGCCTGGGTGATAACAGACCACCATAGGCTGAACAAAAGCTTTTAATGTAATTCTGTTTGTGTGTAAGATCAATTAGTTTTTCAACAGAGTAATTTCTCTGATTATTCGGCCCTGTTTTCAATTATGCAAAGATGCTGTGGGCTGTGCAAAACCACATAAAGCACAGCCTGGATGAAGATGACTTAACACTCGCTGGGCTTGAGGTAGTTGCGGTAGGAGGTGTCACATATCAGTTGGTGTCTGCTCATGAAACTTTAGTGCAGTTTTGAAATCACTGCACATTTCATGTGACTAGAATCAATGCTTTTGGAAAGCCCACACTTCACTTTCATCTGCTGACAAATCCCACAATAGGCACATACAGTGGTGTATGAAAATATCTCATGAAAGCCGTACAGTTCAGCCTAGTCTTTTGCCCTCTTGCTGTGCTACAGAGCACACAATGTTCGTTCCACTTTTAGCAATGCAATACATCACGCAAATCAATCACTGTGCCCAACACACCCCATACAATAAGGGCAGGCACAGACCTTTCACAGCCTCGTGCATATCATCGTTCTGCTCAAGGCCAAACTGCCTCTGCTAAGGCAAGAGCATTTTGAAAGCCTTTCTTCTTCTCTATTTTTATTAGTCATGCATTTCTGGTATCCAACTTAACAAAGAGATGAGCTGTGCTTTATATTTTTGAGGAAGTTATTTGGCTTCATTGCTTAATTTAATGGGAACTTTAATGATGTGAGGTGTGTGTTTGGACGTAGAGAAACCAATAACTTAATACTTGAATTTGGAATTTTGTCAAAAGTTGAAATGATTGAATTTCATGACCAAACTGGACTCACATAGCTGTGACTTAATAATGTTAAAGATGCATATATGATGTAATGTCATTTCTCTTTCAAATTACCAAACAAAGACAGAGATTACTGTATTGTACAGTACAGAGCTGTACTAAATGTTTTCATATTGTGTTTTAATTACTATTATTGCTTAAACTAAAAGACTATGTGTCTATGGTGATGTCTGGTTAACGTCCTGGTTCATAGGACATAATGATCAGAAAAAGTTCAGAAAAATGATCACAAAAGTCAGAAAAAGTTGGGACGGTATAGAAAATGTAAATTAAAAAAATATATGCAGTCTTCCTTACATTCACAGGAAGCAGAGCTGGAGGTGGCAGAACTTAAGATGTTGAGGTTTTCTTTAGGAGTGTCTAGGGTGGACAGGATTAGAATGAGATCATCAGAGGGACAGCACAGGTTGGAAAATTGGGAGACAAAATTCAAGAGGGAAGACTGAGATGGTTTGGACATGTGCAGAGGAGGGATAGTGGATATATTGGTAGGAGGATGTTGGAGATGGAGCTGCCAGGCAAGAGACGGAGAGGAAGACCAAAGAGGAGTTATTTGGTTGTGGTAAATGAAGATATGGAGGGAGTTGGGGTGAGAGTAGAGGACGTGGAGGACAGGGTGAGGTGGGAAAGTTTAACTCTCTGTGGCGACCCCTGATAAAGGGAGAAGCCGAAAGAAGAAGAAGAAGTCTTCCTTACATTCCCTTTGACTTTTATTCCATTGCGGACAGTATAAACCCAAGATATTTAATGTTTTTTTTTGTTTGTTTTTTGTTTTTCTTCATTTCATGTCTTTTGTTAATCTACATCAATTCCTGCATTTCAGGCCTGCACTACATTCCAAAAAAGGTGGGACAGGGACAATTTGGGGCTAGTAATGAGGTAGAAAAATGTAATAATGATGTGATTTCAAACAGGTGATCTCAAAAAGTGGTTATAATCACGATTTGGTACAACAGCAGAACCCCCAAAAGGCAGAGTCTTTGAGGAGTAATGATGGACAGAGGATCTCCAGTTCATCAAAAAATGTGCAAGACAATTATTGAAATGTTTTAAAACAACATTCCTCAAAAAAGACTGGAAGGGATTAATAATTTTTTATTAGCATTTTCCATACCGTCCCAGCTTTTTTTAATTTGGGGTTGTACATGACACATACCTGTAACAGAATTTGGTCAATAATTGAGTATTGTCATGGTTTTGGTTTGAATTCTACATAAATAACCAATAATCTTGCTGATTCAGGCTTTGCTACCCTGACTCATGATGACCCTATTTTCTCAAGAAGACCTTCCAGAATTAGAATCTTGTTTTCGCAAGAACTTGAAAGGGTTATCAGCTTTTCTGCTGTAATTATGCCTTTCTCAAATGTAGCCGTAAATCAAGGATGTGTTTATCCAAGAAGCCCTAATCATCAATTAAAACGGCAATTATGTGAGCATGTGCATGATGCATTGTCTACCTGCTGCTCTCTGGCTCAGCTAATGAGGCCCACGGTATTTTGTTCACCACTACACACCTTCCCCCAGACTCGGAGTCTGCCCTCATACCTGCCTGGCAGTAAGGTGTGTGTCTTTATCTTGTGCCTGGCTGTAGATAATGTTCCTTTGAACAAGACCATAAGACTAATGTGTTTTTATGTGTCCCCAAATGTTTAAATATTTGAGGTTATTTTTAGTGTATGGACCACCAAGGAAGACCGAGATGCTGGTCCCACTGCAGGAGATACGAATAGGAGGGAGGTCCTGTATCCCACCACGAGACTTTTAATGGCTAGAGTGATAAATCTGATCTGACAAGCTCAGGTGGAATATCAGATTAGACAGCCCACATCACAAGCAGTCTCTATACAGGTGTAATGGTCCAGCAGCTTCCTTACGTTGCTCTGAACAAGTGCTGAACTGCCTGCTTCATTATGAGAATGTATTCCGGGCTCGACAACAACAGCCAAGAAAAGATTCAGAGCGAGACAGCAAGCAGTGGAGTGGACAGTCGGTCTTATAATTACATCACAAATAGGTTGTTAGAATAAGGTCAATTCATTCTGACACCGCACCTGCCGGTCAACCTATTGAAGATGACTCAGGAAGATTAGTGCTAGCGCTAGTTTCGCCAACCTTGATCGAACTCATTATGCCTCACACTGTGCCATCAAGGAAATGGAAGGGTGAAAGGGATAAAAAAATGTACTTCATTAAGATTTAAATCAAAATGCTTTAGTAATAGCTTAGGCAATCAGTTTAAGACAGGCCTCAAAAACAGCACATCGTGTGTGGAAAGTATCCATACTAGGACTGTACGGTAATACTATGATGATAAGCAGAATTATTTTTCAAAATTGTACAAACAATTTGGAAGCAAATAGTTTTTTTTAATGGCTGTGGCATTTTGGCTTTTCCAATAAACAGATAAATGGATAAATACCTGAAAGACTGCTGCTTAGCCACATCGATTGACTGCATCTTTCAATGCTAGCTACACACACATTTTCAGTTTAAATACATAAATACTCCACCAAAACTGGCAACCAAATAGACAGTATAGGAACACAGGATGAGAAGCTCTTGATTTATTGCACCAGTCAATAAACATTTGCCTTGCCAGTTAACTGACTTTAGCCTTGCTCAACAACTTCTCAGTTGATTGTGTATAATTAATTGAGGGAGCCTTAAATCATGAACACAATTAAAATATTAATTTTGCTGTCATACCTCAAGGTTTTTCTTGTTATGCTTCTTAATTATTAGATCCCCCTTTAGAAGATGCATCGTGGCATTGATGCCGTACCACAGTGCCAACCACTTTGTACGTACCCGTTAACAATACAAAACCAGAACTTGTTAGCTGTAGCTTATAAGCAAATATATTCTCCAAAGACTTGCCTTCAGCAATTTTTCTTTTCCTTGGGATTTAATTGTGTAGATAAAGCAACCAGGGAATCTGAACCAGAAGAATTCTGTCTTCGACAGTTTTGGACACACTACTTTTAAGCTAGAATTTCTTATTTTACTACTTTCAGCTGCTCTTGTTATGAGTCTCCACAGCGGATCTGATCCACATGTAAGACCTGGCTCAGGTTTCATGCCGGATGCCCTTCCTGCCTCATCTTGGCTTGAGACCAACACTGAAGGCAGAAGCTGGACACTCACACTGGGACACTTGAGAGAACAACTGACCTAATGCATGTCTTTGGAATGTGGGAGAAAACCCACACGGTCATTAGGAGGACATGTGAACTCCAATTACTCTACAAAAAAGCAGCACAGCTATTTTAAGCCTATTCATCTATGAAAAGGAAAGGCTCAAATAGCTACAGTTGTACTTTCATTTTCCTCACCTTCTAATTACTAACTGATCAAAACAAGCTGCCTGACACCTACTTTCAATTATTACACAAGCTTTCTGTTGGTGTTGTTGGGGATGCTCAAAAGCACAACTGTGAATGTTGGTGTTGCACAGGTCCAGAAAACTAACTTAGATAATCACCTCTGGTCTGTATTGTCTGTGTGGGGTTTGGCATGTTCATCCCATATTGGAGTGGCTTTACTTCAGGTACTCTGGTTTCATTGTACATCCAACTAATATCAGACCAGTAGGTGGACAGGCCACTGTAGTTTGTCTGAGAGTGTAGTGGTAGTCTGTAGACTGTACTGGACTCTGGACCAGAAGATCCATATTTCAAATCCTTAACCCAGAGAAATCCCACACAAACACGGGCAGGACATGCAAACTCCACATAGTCCAAGGTCAGCTGGAACTAGGAATATCTAGAGCTGTAAAGTTGGCAGCAATTATCACATGCACCACCATGACTCTCGATGTTGATTTGTTTGATACATACTACGTTTTAGAATAAAGACATGTTGGATTTTTTGTGTATGCATGTGTTTGATGCTACAGAGGGGTTCAGTTGCTTATGTGGCCTAAGTTCCTCATATATTCAATATCTTTGAAACAGGAAACAGTGGTAAGAATCAAACTCCTATCAAAAGACCTCATGAATTTGTATCTGTTGGATAAAAAGCAACAATTGAAAGTGACATTAAGGCACATTTCACACAATACTTTTTACTAATGATAGAATTTGCTGTATAGAACAGCTTGAGGGTGTGAGGACCGAGAAATAAGTGTCTATAAATTTGTCCATATATCTCACTGGCAACCTAGTGAACACAGACATGAATTTGTTTACATCACAAAAAATCCTGCAAAAACAATTTTGCATCACAGAGTAGTGCCATCAATAGCATTACATGAACGCAATAAGTCATACATTAATATTTGCAAGGCCCACAACTGCTATGGACTGTGGTAACCAAAAGGTCAAGGGTTCAAATACCATCTCTGCCAAGCTGCCACTGTTGGGTCCTTGAGCAAGGCCCTTAACCCACAATTGCTTGGATTGTAAGAATGTACCAATTGTAAGTCGCTCTGGATAAGGGTGTCTGCTAAATGCTGTAAATGTAACTGTTTAGATTATAAGCCTGTATCAGTTATAAGTTGCTCTGGATAAGGTCGTCTGTTAAATGACATAATTGAAAATGTAGTGCCCTGTCCAGAGTTTATGCCACCTTGCCCCAGTGCTTCTGGCTCTGGACCCACTGCAATCCTCAATGAAGATGAATGATAAAGTATTATGAAATCCAGTATTAAGTTATCAGTTATTCAACTGACAACAAAAACATAACTGATTAAAGTAACTACAGTGCATGCTTAAAATTAATTATGTAGAACTTTTGATCCTACTCTGCTACTCACCACCTTGCTACAAGACAAATGTAATTAGGCTAATAGCTTGTAGAAACATTAGAACAACACTCCAGGCTGGCTGAACCGAGTTTGATTGAACAATGCAGACAGACAACCAGCTTTAGCAGTCAGTGTTGACTGACGAGGAATTCAGAAACATGCAAGGTTACTCGTTAGCTCGGTTAGTCACGTTATATAATATTTTATATTTAAAGGCTGACATCTGTAAAACAAGTATAATAGTCCACAACTTGCCTTCAAATGTTTAGGAGCAGAGCTAATAAGCAGAACTTGTGCCAAGCATAAATTCCACAGGTTTGTTTGGCACAGAATTTGCAACCCAGCATGAAAAATAACGATCTGAAAATGGCAGTTAAATTATACTTCCTCGTTACCCACCTGCCTACCCATAAAAACTTCAAACTCTTACAAGACAGCTATTTTTGCATAAGTCCAATTCCTAAGCAAATTATTCAACAGCCATTATAGTATACGAGCGACTTTCAAACAAATTATAAAAATTGATTTAATAACAATATACTGTTTATGATTTGTTCTCAGAGAAAAGCCCTTTGTCCATTTTGATATAAATTGTGTGTCAAAATATGCTTAACCACAGGAATGTGTAGTTTTACTATTCTCTAGGGGCATAAATGCATTCACACTATTATAGCCCTTTAACCTGGGTATAGCTAGAGGGGCAGCATCTTCATCTATTCACATAGAAAACTTCAATAATTGATTAAACAAATATTAATGTATGCCTTATTGCATAGTGTTATTGATGGCACTACTCTGTGATGCAAAACATTTTTGCAATATTTTTGTGATGTACAAATTCATGTGTGTGTTCACTAGGGTGCCAGTGAGATAGGTGGACACATTTGTAGACACTTATTTCTCAGTCCTCACACCCTCAGACTGTTACAGCAAGAATAGATACAATTGATATGATTCACAGCAGCTTATGCCATGCATGTTCATGGAGTTAATGAGTTTGATTCTTACCACTGTTTCAAAGATATTGAAGGTATGAGGAACTTAGGCCACATAAGCAACAGAACCCCTCTGTAGCATCAAACACATGCATACACAAAACAGCCGTGTGTTGCTCTGGATATAATCCAACATGTCTTTCTTTTAGAACGTAGTATGTATCAAACAAATCAACATCGAGAGTCATGGCGGTGCATGTGGTTAGTGCTGCCAACTTCACAGATCCGGATATCCCCGGTTCCAGCCCACCATGGACACAGCCTATGTGGAGTTTGCATGTCCTGCCCATGTTTGTGTGGGATTTCTCTGGGCTCTTGCGGTAGGTTAATTGGTCTCTTTAAACACCCACAGTGTGTGTTTGTTTGACAAGTACAGTTGGATTCTTGTTCCTGAATATAGCCATTGATGCTGCTGTTATTTTATATATAGTCAATCAATCAAACACATCAAAATTCGATGGACTGAAGGTGGTGAAATACCCTTTGCAACTGCTTATGGAGACATTCAATGCTACGCTGAGTAAGCAAGAGTAACAGAAGTTATTTGTCCTTCACAGAGAAATCATCATTAAGACTTTCCAAACAGCAACAAAGCTACCATATAGAAGAAAAACCATATATAGGTAAAAAACAATAGCTAGTGGGTCATCACATTTTTGGCTGGAACAAACCCTTGCATCTGTTCGCTTCAGACACTTTTGTGGCGATTGAGCCACCAAAATGTTCTATGCATTAAATTTACAATAAAATCCAAGGATCTAGGGTGAGACTATAATGTTGCTAACAAATAAATCAATAAACAAACTGAGCAAGAATTACAACCATGTACCGTATTTTTCGGACCATAAGGCGCAATTAAAATCCTTTAACTTTCTCAAAAATCGACAGTGCGCCTTAAAAATGCGGTGCGTCTAATGTATGAATTAATTCTGGTTGTGCTGTCTGACCTAGAACCGATTGTAGATGGTACACGGCGCTCATAAATCTCAAAAGCACGGTCTTGGTAAGTTACGAAGCTTACGGCAACCGTAGTGCGCATTAGGGTACTTGCATTCATTCATTCATTTTCGAAGCGGATTTCAAACACAACGCTATCAGTCACGCAGCACAACATGGACATAGAGCAGCTGTGAGAGAATTCAACATTAACGAATCAATGGTACGGAAGTGGAGGAAGCAAGAAGACGCCCTGCGCCAGGTAAAGACCAAACTGAGCTTCTGACGGAACTTAAGAGTTTTGTTTCATTTCATGCGTCTTATAATCCGGTGCGCTTTATGTATGAAAATAGATCCGTTAGCAGCCGATCGTTGATATTGCGTCTTATAATCCGGTGCGCTTTATGGTCCGAAAAATACGGTAGATATTTATTTTTAAATGTCATTTAAAAAAAATTCTAATTCTTAATGTTGTTCCCGGATATCCACACTGAAATAGTAAAGTGACAGGGAAAACACCTATAATTAAGCACACACTACCTTAGGCAGGAAATGTGTGCCATTTCCTCCAAGCACTTTCATGTGGTTTGCACCAGTCAAGACTGATAAGAATAACAATGTGTACGTTAAATATATTTATACAACCACTTATACTACGAACAACAGAATTATTACATTATGTTCTGTTGTAAATCAAATAAAGTAAAAAAACATTACACTAAATAAAGAACTGCTAAAACAATTAAAAACATAAATAAATACAAAGGGGAAGCAAGGCATGGACACTGCAGATGCTATAAATCTGTGATAAAAAAAATCCCTGTGTTTATTGAAGCGCTAAATTATTTTATGTAATTTGTGTAAATATGCTACCTTTTCAGGTGTGACTAGCTGCTAAACTACTCTGTCTCTTTTAGACTGACAAATTAGCCTTTATTACCTGAAGCCAGTGTGGCATTGGCATTTATGAGTGTATAAAGTCAAAGTCTGGGCCTGATTGATGAGTGTCGCTCAGGTCCATACAGTGCAGCTCTCCGAGTGGGCTAAAGCGCATGATGACAGAGTAGCATCAAACTGGTTTAGGGTGACTGTCTGTCAGACAGTGCTGCCTCAGGCCTTCTGACACACCTGTGCCTTAGTTTAGTGTAAAGCCTGTTTTTCAGACTGTATGTCTGTGGGGGTTTTTGTTTAGGGGGTGGGTAGGCTAGGTGAGCAGGAATTGCTGAAGTAGCAGGTGTGAGCTTTCGGCCAAAATTCAGACAGTGACAAAATTTGGCGCATGCATTTCTCCTCACAGCAGTCCACTCTGTCTTTCCCACTCCTTCCCTATCAGTTGTCCTAAATCTCCACTCTCTATTTTACTTGTCTTTGTCATCTCCCTTTGACTCTTCTCCCCTATAGCCTCTCTGTTATCTGTCCCTTTCTTCTGCCTCTCTGTCTCATGCGTAATCTCTCGTTCAATCTCTTTGACTCCCTCTTTCTGTTTGTCTATATTTCTCTTTCTCCTGTTCCTCCCTCTCTGTCTGTCTCTCTGCGCTTATTGTAGTGCCTGAGGAGGACACAGACAAAGAGTGTTTACGCTTCCCCTGCACTAGCTCTCTGACTGTGCCTCCCCGAGGCAATCTCCTCCACTATCATCACCCCCTCTCTCCTCCTCTCACCATTCTCTTCATTTTTTCAACACTCCACCCTGCTCCTTCCCCACTCTCTCTTGTTCGCCATACTCCCCTTACTGGTTTGACCCCCTCCTTACTGTAGATCTGCTGTTTTTGCCATCACACCCCCTCCGTATCCATCTCTCTTTCTTCCTGTTCCTTCCCCCATGTCACCAACACCTCTACTCCCTCAGCTCCACACTCTGTCACCCTAGCACATGCATGCGCACACACACAGACACACACACACACACACATACACACAGAGGCAGGCACGGCAAGTCATATAAGTTCCATTAATGACATTGGCGCAATCTGTCTTTATATACAGCAGCACTGCCTCTCAGTCATCCAAACACACCCATTGGTAGCTGGCCAGCTGTCCTATCTGCACTGGATGGCACTTTAAAATCAGTCAATGCTACAAGTAAATTAAATCTCTAAAGAGCCTTGGGTATGAATTTTGCAATTAGATTTATGTGCTTGTTTCCTGTCATTGATTCTACATCTACACATTCACAAATAAAATAGAATATGTTTCACACAGAGACCTTCTTCTACTTCTTCTTTTTCAAGTATTTACCTTTACGGAAGGCTGGTGCTGATATTTTAAACTAAAGGACTCTGGAGAACAAGGACTACACAGTTCCTTGTTTCCAGCACTGCAAGATCATTAAATAAGGGAAAGACGTGTCATAAGAGACAAATACCACATTTGAGCATGCAGAAAAGGTACAGAAGTCCACAGTGTTTAGCTGCATGAAAACATACAGTAACATACAATTCAGATGTAAACCAGGGTTGCTCAACGTGTACTTTTGAAGAAGTGTGGCATGGAACAAGTGTGCCAATACATTCCTTTGAAGTAGTTAAACTACTAAGTAGTCAAGATCAGTTTATCATGTTGCAGTGCAATGCATAAAATCATGTAGATACAGGCCAGCAGCTTCAGAGAATGTTCACATTAAAGATCAGAATGGGGGGGATCTCTGAACCACTCTTTCACAATTTGACCCTTCTGAAACAAATTACCGTATTTTTTGGACCATAAGGCGAAAAATCCTTGAACTTTCTCAAAAATCAACAGTGAGCCTTAAAATGCGGTGCGTCTAATGTATGAATTAATTCTGGTTATGCTTTCTGACCTAGAACCGATTGTAGATGGTACACGGCGCTCATAAATCTGTCAAAATGTTTTAGTACGGTCTTGGTAAATTACGAAGCTCACGGCCACCGTAGTGCGCATGATCGCGGAGCAATACGGTATGTGCTTCAGCATTAGGGTACGTGCATTCATTCATTTATTTTCGAAGCAAAAGTCATCTTAATTTGATTTCTTGGACATGAGTGTCTTTCAGTGGAATCTATGCTCTGAATAATTCAGAGCAAAGGGAGAACACTCATATAGTGTTCCTAATAAAGTGTTTGGGGAGTGTGTGAGACCACTGGTGAAATTGCTTATTTGGAGCCTTTTATGAAGGATTAGGCATTACAACACAGCAGGTGAATGACCCAAAACACATCTCAAAGCTTTGCAATAACTACTTGAAGAGCAAAGAAGATCAAGGAGGTGTGGACTGTCATGGACTTTCCTTCCATAGGGCACTTGAAGGCAGAGGAAGTAAATATTCAGTAACAACATGGATCATCATGTTTTGCACAAACCTGTGGAGTCAATTCCAATTCTAGTGCACACTAATTACAGCAAATGCCAAATACAAATATATTCTGAAATTTATGCCAGGGTTTTTTTTTCTCGTTTTCTTTGGATAAATTATGCTGGTTATATGATTTGTAATGAAAAATATTATATTACATATGAGATTGTATATACTTTGATTATGTATCCACCATCAAACCACCATCCTTGTTGGCCAAATACTGAAAATTGAGTGTCATCTCAATCTTACAGCTTTAAAGGCAATTTCTGGCCCAAAAATATATTAGATTCAGTTTTGAGCATTAACAACCTGGTCTCTGAATACATGTTGCCAATTACATTACGTTAACAAGTGTTTGCTCTGGAAATTGCTAGTTAACATTAATGCTGAAATGACATTAGAGAATATGATAATCCCATTTTATTGACGCCCATCCTTGTCAGGGTCACAGTGGGGCATGGAGCCTACCCAGGAATTCACGAGGCAGTGGTATATCTCAGGATTCTGTAATCGCATTGCCAAACATTCAAGTTGAGACTGTGGTATCCACATGTTTAAGGTTCTGGACAAGAAGGCCCAGGGTTCAAATCTCACCTCTGCCAAGTTACCACTGTTGGGTCCTTAAGCAAGACCCTTGACCCACAATTGCTTGGATAGTAACATCTGTAATTGCTAAGATTTTATCAGTTGCAAGTCGTTCTGGATAAGGGCGTCTAATAAATGCCTAGATGTAGAAGTTGTAAACCCAGCCCAGCATCCAGTGACAGGTTCTCAGAAATTTCCGTTTCCAGCAGCTGACTATTAACTCTGAGCTACAGGAGCTGCAACAGATACATTAAATTATTGGTGTTAAAGTTGTGATTTTCACCAAGTAATATTTAGAGATCAGAACGGACAAGTGCCATTAGTGCGGCATCATTCAGACGTGAATGTTCCATAAAGAACGTTATACTGAGTGTCTGCCATATGAAGGAAAACCTCCACCAACCACCAATCATCTTCCAATCAGCTCAGCCAGACATCACTTTTGCAGTATATAACCAACACACCTGTCTTGGGGAGTCATTTTACTGTAATGTACACTTATTTGAGGTACGGTTAACATATGCAGTTGACAATATACTCCTAATATCTGCATCTAGATAAATCTTGCCCAGGGCATCAAATGTTTCTGATGTCATCTGCTGACGCGTCTAGTTTGCTGTTGCCGAGATCAGCAGTAGTAATAGTACAGATCAAGCCACCATGGTTTCAAATCACTATTTACATAATGGAAAAAGTTCAGTTTTGGTTGCTATGGTTGTCCTTGATATAAAATTAAGTTTTCATAATGGATAATTATGAGATTTTTTTCATTCTTGGTCACAGTTCCACAGAAAAAAATCCTACTTTTCTACTCCTCCAGCGCAGCCATGTTCCTGAGGTTCTAATAAACTTTCTGTGTTTAGTTTCCTGTGGTGGAAACATGCCTATAGACTTTGGCCTAATTCCAAGTCTGCCATTATTCACTCTGCTAAGCTGCTGTACAAAGCTAGCTAACTGAATGATATGAATCACGGTACGGTGTCAGAGCTTAGGCTGAACACCGATGTTAGTTCACACCAGTTCATCATTACTCCTGTCTCCAAGAAGAAGTGATCTATTAAAAGCAGGGCTACATAAGCACTGAAAGAAATGTTTGATTTAGGCATGTTTAAGGGCTCGGCTGAGCGGCACGCTGCACACGGCACAGCTCGTCAGTGATGGTGCAAGGGATCAGCAGCTGGCGGGGGGTCTCATTTACGCCCCCTTGGGAGCACTTGATTGACAGCTTAACACACTCCCATTATAAAAACACTGTGACATGTTCCACATGCTTCTGAATGGCAGGCATAAGAGGAGCCGTACATCAGGGATAACATATAGGGTGTACAAAGAGATGGGTGACCTCTGTGGAAAAACAGGACAATTCAATATCATTTTTGGGACAATTCAATATAACAAACAGTGAAATAAACACTTGGATATGCATACTTGCGCGGTGTCTTTTCTTCTCATCGTTATGCTGACACATGGCATTAACAGTGTTTCGCAAGCTGAACGTCAGGAAACAGCAGCACTCTGATATTGGCTCCCATTTTGCAACTCCCCAGGGACAGATAGGCTGTTAAGTGATTTTAGTGCAACTAAATTATCCTCAGTGTCCAAATCTCTCCCCTGTCAATTTCAGCAGCATGTTTTAAGTGATGACCATGGCAAGTTAAAATCAGAACGTGAACAAATGCCTAATGTGGCCTGTAGAAATGACATTTTAACCAGTTGCTTTAATACTCACCATTGTGCACAAAATGAATGGATGAACAGAAAATGGTACAGGTAAACTGGCGCTTAAGTTTGACTGTATGCAATCCAGAGATGTCTGGATGAATCTGGCAGCAGCAACCAATGTGAATAAAGGAAGTGACTCATAGATAGAGTTAAAATATTTGCGTGCGAGATATGATACATCAGCTTTCCATCAAATGACAGCCGCTCCTTCTTTTATAATAGCTCAGGCTCATTGATGCACGAGAGGCTTAGCAGTGACTATAGAGAACTATGCCTATTGGGGAGGATTGAGGTTTCATTTTATTGACAGTAGATTTACTTCATTCAGTCTGAATCACTTTGGTCCAGGCCTCGTCATGATAATGTACTGTGTAATCAGATGGGATGATTTAGTATTATTTCCACTACTAAATTCCAGCATCTTACTTAGCATCATTAGTAATAATACAGTGTAGATTGGAAGGTTTTCTGGTTTATTATAATTAGACTTTGCATTAAACCTAGGATAGGATAATGGAAAAGATAAACTTGTGCTGCCAATCAACTACATTTCAGTGATCTACAGATGTGCTGCAAATACAATTTCAAATAAAAAAAAGGTTTTATTTGAATTGCTCTGGAGAATAATTTTTGAAATCCAGAATTGTTACTTGAAAATAAACTACAAACAAATATGGCAGTGCCGAGTGTAATAGTAAATATAAGTACAGAGAGCAGCAGGTTTCCTCGTATGGTTTCTGAGAGATGTTGTGAAATCCAGAGCACAGTCATCACGCAGTCACCGTGTCTGTGTTTTCTTCCAGGAGTGTCCTGCATGACGAGACCCCTGCAAGGGCTTCCTCCATCACTAGTGTTTGCTGGGGGTTACCATGGAAACTGCTCACTGTGATGGCCACTGCTGCGTGGGACTTTAATGAAAGACACGTTGGGGAGGTGGGGGAGGGATGCATTAGAATCTCCCATGCATTAGAATGCCACCATCATAACAACCGTGTGTGTGTGGATAGATTTTATCATTTAAAGCCGGGGCCTTTGTTCAGTGCGCCATTACACAGAATGATTCATTGGGATGAAATGATGGAGATCTCACACACACACACACACACACACACACACACACACACACACACACACACAGCAAGTTTTCAATCTGTCGTGTTGTGAGGACTTTCCATAGACATAATAATTGATGGTACACCTATACCTACACCCAACTTTGTAAAGCAACTAGTTTGGCTCTATTGGCTTTACTAAAGACATAAACATAAACACACACACACACACACACACACACACACACACACACACACACATGTAGATATGAGAATCTATATCAGAATATTCAAGGCAAAAAAATGTAAACACCAGATACTCAGTAAAATCACTAATTACTAAAATCAAACAAATGCATTCTAAAATTAATAATGCAACTTCTAGCTGTTAAGAATATTTCTATTTTCAAACCATTAAAATTATTTAGGTAATAGTACTTTGCTTTTCAAATACTAAAATGGTCTCAGAACATTTCTACAATATACACTTATTATAAAATACCATTATCTATGCAAATTCATGAATATGCAATTTGTAAATGCCACAATGTCCTCCTACTAGCCCAGGATAGAAGGCTTACAAGCGAAATTGTAATAAACCAGCTACTGCTAGCTAACTGGTAACAGACTAAAGTCTTACACATTTGTCACTGGAAGATGTGAGGAAGATTTCAATATCTGATCCTTGTTTTAAAGCAGCTTATTTTATTATTAGACAATGCTGCCAAAGACAATTTATATGATTGGGTATTTGGGGTGGCTCGGTAGGCAGCATTGTGTCCTTTTAGAAATTTTAGCTTAAAAGACAAAGAATTTGTTTAATAATTTTCCAGTAATTGAAATGTCTCCATTTGTATTGAGGAATTGACTTTTGTACAGTTGTATAATATTTGACCTGAACACAGTATGTATAAGCATACAGACATTAGTTCAGGGATAGTTGAATTTTTAATACATTTTTCTGGGCATAAATCATTTGTTTTTCCTCAATGATTACAGGTACATGCTAGCAAAGCCAGCAGCATTAGTCTCTATGAAAACATTATGATGTGAAGAGCAGATATGGTGGTGTCGCAGATCCAGCATTAAAATAGCCTCTTTGGTTTCACAGCATACTAGTAGGCTGCTCATTACAGATTTAAAAATATGCCATTCTAATATTTTTTTACATTTTTTATAAACTAACAAGTATTCACCCATGCATTTAATAATATAGACTGTAATGATGTACATCCCCAATTCAGAAAAAGTTGAGTAATTATGGAAAATACAAATAAAAAAAATCTATTTTACTGCAGACAGTATGAACCCAAGATTTTTCATGTTTCGTCTGGTCAACTTCATTTAATTTAATATACATCCACTCCTGTATTTCAGGTCTGCAACACATTACAAAAATTATTTTGTATGAACAATCACCTGTTAATATCACCTGTTTGAAATCTATTTATTTATTTTTTACCTCCTTTCTAGCCATAAATTGCCCCCGTCCTAGATTTTTTGGAACGTGTTGCAGGCCTGAAATGCAGGAATGGATGGATATTAACAAATGAAATGAAGTTGATCAGAAAATAAAAACATGAAATAACTTGGGTTCGTTGATACGATCTGCAGAGAAATAAAAGTCAAAGTAAAGACACACGGCATTTTTTTTCTTTTTTCCCCCCTGCATTTCCCATGCTGTCCCAACTGTTTCTGGTTTGGGGTTGCAATTCCACTTACTAAAGCCCATCACTGATCGAGACAAATGTGTACACATACATTCTCTTTCTCTTCCACACGCCCATTATTTTATTCTAAGACACACAAAGGCGTGTTTGATTCAATTCAGTTCGTTCAGTTTGTTTTATCGGCACGACAAACAATGCCACATTTTGTATGGGCAAGCCCTAGCTTATACTGTGTAAATATTAAAACTAAAGGAAATAATACTATATAGGCAGATAAATTGTGTTTGTGGATGTCTTATTGCCGTTCTCTTTCCTAGACACACATATTTCTCACTCTTTCTGTCACACACAAACACCCACACACTGTGTCCTGTCAGAGAAGTTTTGATAGATTACCTGCTCAGCGTTTGTGTCTACCAGCAGCAGAAACAGAGCAGAATGGCTGGGAGCTTTTCTAAGTGTCCCGTCTGTGTCCTGACTCAGCAAAACATACAGTAATACTCCATGTCCCACTCACATAAGATAGTAGTAGGGGACACAGTACAGAGTTTGGGGTGAATGCCCAGCAGATGCTCCTTGCACCAGCCCGTTCATCTGTGTACACCTGAAAGTGCATAAGCATGTGGTATGGTATGGTATTCAATGTGCTGAGAAGTAGCATATCATGGCCTGATGATAGAGGTGAGAATTGTGTCTTGATAAAAGCCCCTGTCATGTTATGATCTACCTTAAGCTAAGCGTTTAAGGAGGGCAGCAGAGTACACGTGTACACACACACACACACACACACAATGTCTCATTATCTTTTTGGGGCCACCTATTGACATAATGATTACTGTAGCTAATTAATGTCACAATTACACCTAAGCCTAACCTTAACCTCAGATGTAGAGACACATATGTCTTTGGACTGTGGAAGGGAACCGGAATACCCAGAGTAAACCCACGCAGACATGGCGGGGACATGCAGAATCCACACAGAAACCACCCAATGTCAAAAATGTATTTCTATCCTTGTAGGGACATTTGTTTATATGTAATACATACACGGATGAACACACACACACACACACACACACACACACACACTACCTGACGTTCTATCCAGATGAAATGACCAGACTGCCCTCCCCATTCACTATTCACTATTCAATGGTCACATATCTGATGATCAAGGATGTTGGATATCAGTATAGGCCCTCAGCAGTCAACTCTAACTGGATGGCTGTGAGTCCAATTACCTTATGAAGCTGTTCCATTCACCGCATTCCTGATCATCTCTCAGTCCACACACTCTCTAGCGCTGCTATCCAGTCCAGACATTCTGCATATCTGTTCTCTCCCTGTACTTTTTTATCTTTAAAGCATTGCCACTGTAGGAAGGTCAGTGTTATTTTTTATGTCAAAAGAAGATTTTTGGTAATATTTACCGAAGTTTAAATTTACAGCATTTAGTAGAAACTCTTATCCCGACTGACATACAGTAGTGCTTTGTTTCCCCCTCAGTAGGCATACTATCATGCTAACACAAATGGCATACAGACTAAAACACTATTTGGCTAAAACTCCGTTAGAAGTTAATTTAGATGATCTCCAGAGCTAAGAACATATGTAAAGTGAACATTCTTAAAATAAAATAATGCAAGGTAGGTGCTCTTTTACGTGCTGAATAATAAGGTCAGTTGTCTTTGGAAGACAGTAAGAGTTGTTTGGGCCGTCAACAGAAGGAGGTGGGTCCAGTGGAGCCATGCTTGGGGCTCAGATGGTAGCATGATACAAATCATGCTTTAACCAGTCTGGTGAAACTGTGACTTTGCCAGCAAGATCACCTGCATGGGTCTGATGGGGACTGTGGTAGCCTAGCGGGTAAGGTACAGGACTATGGACCAGAAGGTCCAGGGTTCAAATCCCACCTCCTTCAGCAAGGCCCTTAACCCACAATTGCTTGGATTGTAGGATTGTATGTAGGATTGTATCAACTGTAAGTCGCTCTGGATAAGGGCGTCTGCTAAATGCTGTAAATGTAAAATATAAATGTAAAATGGAAAGAACTCAGTAGTCAGTAGTCCAGTGGAATTCCAGTGGACAGTGTCAATAAAATATGCTTAAAATATGGTTTCAGTGTCTGTCCAGAGCATTGTATACAATTATACAGACCAACAACATCCCACTATTAATGTCGAATTTCATCAAGGTTACCAAACCTTTTGAGGTACCAAGGGGTTCTGGAACTTATCCTGATTAAGAACTACAGGGAACCATGGCCAACATTGCAATAAACAATGCAAAGGAATTATTAGTGCCACTCAACACCAGGAATCCAGGTTCAAGCCTCAAGCTCCTGCCTGTGAGCAGTTTAACATGTTCATCCTATGTCCACATGGACTTCCTCTGGTTTCCTTCCTATCCTAATGCCAGATTGATTTGATTTGCCAGGATTTGTTTTATGAAGACAAATTTAAAACATAAGCACTCCAGAACAATTTAAGCAAATCACAGGTTTAAGGGTGGGATAAGAATGGTGGTTGTTCAGGGAACTACGCACTTAACCAATTAAAATCAGCAAATTCCCACCAGTAGATAAAATCTGCAAAATGTCCTTGGAACCAAAATCTAGCTTGGTTTGTACATTAGAACTGAAAATGATTCTTGCTTTCTGAAAAATATCCTGGCTAACAGTATGTCCATGTCAGTCATGTTTCAGATCAGTTTAGAAAGGTACCCCTCCTGCACTTCAGGCATTCTATCCCAGTCAGCACGTGTATTTGTTTTGTGGGCTTGGCCTTTACGGACAACACTGACGGGTTCTATTTGTTTGGATTTCATAACAGCTAACTGTAGCCATCTTCCAGCAAAACTGCTGACAACTTGTAAAGAGCAGTTAAACTTTGTTTTTCTGTTCTTCTGCAGAGTTAGAAGAGGGCCAGTAGATAAAACGAGACACGCAGAGTTACAAGCGTACATGTGGATTAGTAGCTGTGTAAACAGAGAACATGCAGAAACAACACATGCTGAAGCCATCTTAAATGTGGTAGTCTTGAGTAGCACTGATGACAGGGGCAGCGAGTAAACCTATACATTACTGACTGGAAACTCTCATTCACCGTGATCTAGTGCAAAAGAACAATCACTCATCAAACTGGGATCAATGCTTACAACCAGAAGCGGCAACAGCAGACACAGATGGCCAAAACCTTTGATCTGTCCTCCCTTGCATTTGCAAATTTTTTACAATAATCCGATATGTTAGTGTTCTGACCAGTCTCTCATTACTCTTATATTATATAGCACTGCGCTCACTGGTAAAAAGGAAAAAACATATAACTATATAATAATAGGTATGGAAGGAAAAACAACACTTCAAAGCTTTGTAACTACATGAATCCTCCTCAATTTGTGTTGTATACTGGAAGGCTGAGTCGGCTGTGTAGAAGGATTATGCACTGGCAGCGTCGAGTAGGCAGGCGTGTGGATATTTCTCTTTGATGAGGCAGATTCCTGGGAAAGCTGCTCTGGGCCAATTTGTCTGTGGTCATAAGACACACTGAGGAAAGTGGAGCCCTCGGCCTCCCAGAGCGTCAGCCTGGCACTGATGGGGTGGGCAGGCGGCACTGCTGTGCCAGCCTGTGCCAACATGTGCGAGTAGTTACAAAGATCAACCACCACCAGACAAGCTCAGCACGGGCAACTTTGCTTCCAGAGGCACATAGAAACACACACACCTCCCCACACACTGAGCTTAGACATGCTGAAAAGGAATATTCCAGCATTTTTCAACCTAATCTCTATCCACTCCATCTGTGGTGTTTGGGGGATTATTATGAATTTTGACATGAAGCTTTCCTGGACCGAGGAGTATACGGACAATCAGTTTACAAGAAGCTCACTTAAGATCAAATCAAAAGAGCAGTTGGGGCAGTCAATAAAAGTTCATGCAAAACATGTGTTTTTGAAGAAAACTCATACATTCTTTAGACAAAGATCTTTGTACGCTAAGCTATAGTAAGTAATAAAGCATGACAGGGCATGCAGTTCTAGGAGCAGAAGAAATAATGGGGTGATCAAGAGGTTGGACCACTTTCCACAACAAGGTTAATTCTACCTTCACCAATGACATAAAAAATGACATAAAAAATGCTAGACTGTAATATTCATTTGATTATTACAGCATGCTGAATTTATTACAGAATTAGTCTCCACTAACTATCATGTTTTTAAATCAGAATATAAACAGCTGATCACTCCCCCAAAAATCAATCTGTCTCCATCAATCGCTATTTCTCTCGTTTGTACAAAAAGTCTACTTTGTACATGCTAAAATAACTTACATTACTCTTAGCCATACGTGTCTAACATAAAGACGATTGTATTTAAAGTCTGTATATCTTTAGGCTCCATCTGTAAACTTTTGTGGAAATCCACATAGACCCAACAAGTCTCTCTGAAATTAGCTTGTTATTGCAGAAAAGGGTTATAGAGAAATGTAATATATACCTGTGATTTACCTGCAGCTTGCACCACCTTGCTTGAGCACACTCTTGCCTACTGATTAATCAGAATTGATAATATATGTAACACCAGTTTTTGTTCCCAGCTTTTTAATGTTATATTCCAATTGCTTATGTCTAAAACAATTCAAACTTGGCTTACATTCCTCATAACTTCGCTTTGTGACCACGGCAACGAAAAGTATGATTTTTATTCTAGAAACAGGTCACCAACAGGCATGCCGAAGTATGCTTTTTAGGCCTCACACATCTATAGCAGATGCTTCCCAGAGTACCTTTTCGCTCTTCTTGTCTTTATAAAATGGCCACAACATATCAAATGCGTCTTCTGGATGTATGCACCTCTTGATGCCATCTAATGGACTAAGTTTGCTGTGTCCTGAAGGACAAGGATGTCTTCCTTCTTCTCCAAACTCGATAAAAATGGTCACTCTTTATTCAGTCCATGCAGTACAAAGTACAAGAGTGTACTGGGATCAGCAGAGCAGACTGATCACCCGGTAGCCAGAGTAACACACAATATATACAGTTGGAAAGTAGTGGTCCTTCCTAAGCTCCCCCTGTAATGGTGTGGGGTGAAGTGTGAATACTGTCGTTATCATAATCTTAATAGAGAATAATTCACACCTGTCTGTCTATTCAGTTCCCCTTTGTCCGTGATGGCTGTTTGCCCACTTTACTACTATGCAATTCCAATCAATAGATCATGTCTCTTCTCTCCGTCTCTCCGGAAGGGCTATAGTGGCCCTATATAACTGTATTATACAGCTACCTACAATTCCTTGCAGTCCCCAGAAATTCTAGAATATGGCTGACCGTCTAAAACTTCTTGATAGTTCTCACCATTCCCAGAAGCTTCTTAAGTATCTTGAAATATGGCGAATATCCTTAAAAATAGATCATTTTCAAAATATCATTGTGCTGACCTCAAAGCAAAGTGTTACCGTGAATAATAACTTTTTTCTATTCAATTTTAGGGTAAACAATCAGGAAACACACTTAACAACTGGGAACAAACATTTTTTGGAAAATTGTTACAATGTGTAATTAAACAACAGCAGATCACCATGGTACTTCTCAATTTGTCCTTTCAAACATAGCAATAGTTTTCTCTTTTGTCTTCTGTCTTGTCTGTTTATTCGAAGTGTCCTGGTTTTTTCGTCAACATTACACATTAATGAAGTTTGAATGATGGAATTTTATACTTCAGGACCCAAGGCTCCCGTTCTTACGTGTTTGAATAAAAGGACATGTGATGAAATATTAGTTGCTGGTAACATTGCAGCACATACTCTACAGTGCTGATACAGATTAGTTTGAAAACCCTGTAGTATACTTTCATGAATGATCTCTCTGCCCTCTCGTATTTCCCATTCTCTGCCCCTTCACTAAGCAATTTGGTTTTTTCTCTACCCTGTTGACGAGATTTATTGGCATAAAGCAGAAGGCCGATAGAGCCATTCGAAGCACTAACACAAACACATGCCACATTCCGCACAAATTAATCAAATGCAGTATTGCATTAACTAAGAGCTTTTTCCACTTCACATCCATTTCGAGGACTAAAACAAGGACATACCAAGTAATGCACTTATACAGCAATATGTTTCTTGTGTCATCTGTTGCACGTGTATTCTGGTACATATAAAGGAATGACAAACAGCAGACATGGTTGTGGATGCTTATTGTCCTTTTTATTAAGGGAGTCTCTTCCATCTCAGTTTACAGTAAATATTTTTTAGCTGGTGGGCCGGGATGAGGTGGGGATTTGTGGTAGAGATGTGGTCAACAGAGCTGCACCTGACCATCCCTGGCATGGTGGAGAGTTAGTATTGCATGAACATTAGAGAGAAAAGATCAAGTATCATCAGCCTCACTCATTCGATCAAAAAACAAAAACAAAAACACCTGGACCTTTCAACTTAAGCTGATTAGGAGGCTCCATTCATGCACTCACAGCATCCCAGAAACCAGTGACAGACACACAAATTAGACACAAATTGTTAACACCAGCATTTTTCACTAGGTCTGTAGCTTATTTATTATGACCATGGACAACACACAAGACCTGTTTACTTAAAACACACTTCTAATGAAAGCCATAGGGCAGTCGCTGAAATCCATTTGTCATTGTAATATGACTATTAATCTACATTCATTACACTCTAAGAGCAGTGACATGCCAAATCAACTGCTGGCAGCTATTAGACAGACCTCTACATCCCAAATAAGGTTTAAGGCTTAGGGTTTTATTTAAATAACATCCATTGCCTTTAAGGTTTTAAGCCAATTTTGAGCAATTTAGTCATCTTCAGTTTTTATAATATGAGAGACTTTTCTTGCTATTTTGATATGTAATAGCACAAACTGTATATCTGCAATAAAATACTGTCGGGGCGTAATTTGTGCTGAGGCTTTGGCATCTCTGAATAATAAAGACAAAAGTAGAATAGGGCTGAATCTAAACTAACTCTCCCTATGTAGTTCACTATATGCAGTCTGGAATAATGGCATGTACACCCTTTATAGTGCACTACATATCAAATTTGAAGCTACTCCAACTTAAATGTAATACTTTTTTTATAACATAAGTGCATGTGTGTTTGTAATTTTGATTTGGCAAGAAAAGCCCAAACTAAAATGACTGGAAGCTACAAATACCTGCTACATCGTTCACAAAGCGTTGCCATAAAGCACCAACAACTGCTCCCACATGCAGGCTCCAAAACACAATACATATACATGTCATCAACGAAAAGCACGTGAGCACATGTGCACACATACATACATACATATATATATATATATATATATATATATATATATATATATATATATATATACATACATACACACACACATATATATACACATATATACACACACACACACACACACACACACACACACACACACACACACACACATATACATACATACACACCGTATTTTCCGGACCATAAAGTGCAACAAATTATAAGACGCAGTATCAACGATCGGCTGCTAACGGGTCTATTTTCATACATAAAGCGCACCGGGTAGAAGAACGCATGCAAATGAAAACAAAACTCTTATTCCCTCGGAAGCTCAGTTGGTCTTTACCTGGCGCAGTGCGTCTTCTTGCTTCCTCCACTTCCTGACCATTGATTTGTTAATGCTGACTCTCTCACATCTGCTCTATGTCCCTGTTGTACTGCTGACTGATAGCTCTGAGTTTGAATCCGCTTCGAAATGAATAATGAAATGAATGCACGTACCCTAATGCGAAGCACATACCGATTCTCCGCTGCTGTTCACTACCACCGTTTCCGTAAACTTCGTAACTTACCAAGGCCGGTGGCTAAAACCGTTTGAACAAGTTTATGAGCGCCGTGGTACCATCTACAATCGGTTTCTTCTAGTCTAAGCCACCAGAATTAATTCATACACTTAACGCATTTAGGTCCGAAAATACGGTGGTGTGTTATATATATTGATATATATATATATATATATATATATATATATATATATATACACACACACACACACACATACACATATATGTGTATGTGTGTATGTATATATATATATATATATATATATATATATATATATATATATATATATATATATATATATATACACACACATACATACACACACATACACACATACACACCGTATTTTTTATTTATATATATATATCTATATATATATATATCTCTATCTCTATCTCTCTCTCTCTCTCTCTCTCTCTCTATATATATATATATATAGAGAGAGAGAGAGAGAGAGAGAGAGAGAGATAGATAGATAGATAGATAGAGAGATATATATATAGAGATATATGTATATCTATATATATATATAAAAACACAGTTAAACAGTTTTATATGTATATAAAACACAGTCTACGACCAAAAGTTTGTGAACACCACCTCTAATTAGTGTCATTTGTAATTTCAGCCACACTAATGGAAGTAATAGTAATTTCCATTGCAATTCCAATTTCCATAAAAAAACAGTGGCAGCAAAATGGGTTATACTGAAAAACCTCAGTGGCTCTCAGAATGCCATTTTAATAGGTTTCCACCTCCTGAACAAGTGAGTTCAATACCTTTCTGTCCTGCCCTCCTAAAATAAAGTCTGTAATGAAATGGTTTGCCAACATTGATGGAAAACTTGGCAGACTACTTGCAGTGAGCTTTGACATTAACCCCATCAAACACCACTGAGATTAATTGGAACGGCAACTGCGAGTCAGGGCTTATTGTCCAACATCAATGCCTGACCTCACAGTGATGTACCACGTTCTACTTCTCAGAAGAGCAAAGGCTGTTGTAGGAGCAAAGGAGCGATAAACTCCATGCTTATACTCATATTTTGGAATGTCATTTTTGGGTGTCCAGAAACTTTGTCTATATAGTGTATTTATACATACACTCTCAGGCGCCTTTATCTGATACACCGGTTAACTGTTAATGCAAATATCTAATCAGTCAATCACATGGCAGCATTTAGATTTGTAGACATGGACAAGCCAACCTGCTGAAGTTCAGACCAAGTATCAGAATGGAGAGGAAGGTGATTTAAGTGACTTTGAATATGGTATGGTTGTTGGTGCTAGATAGGCTGGTCTGAGTATTTCAGAAACTGCTGATCTACTGGGATTTTCACGCACAGTCATCTCTCGAGTTTGCAGAGAATGGTCAGAAGAAGACAAAAATCTGAGAGTGGCAGCTCTCTGGGCAAACATGCCGTACTGATGCCAGAGGCCAGAGGAGAATGGCCAGACTGGTTCAAGCTGATATAAAGGCAACAGTAACTCAAATAACCACTCATTACAAATGAGGTATGCACCTCTGATGATCCATGAAGCAGATGGGCTTGATTTTAGTAGAGATGTTGGGTGTTAGTACAAGCTAAAGCGCCTCATGAATTAAGTAATATGCATGGTCACCCCCTAGTTTCACTATTCTGTGTTCAGTATGGGAAATTGTGTCAAAATTATTGTTTGTGGTAATAAGCCATATTGCACAAATGTGGAGATTAGGATTTAAAAGACTGGTTTGTTCTTTAAAAACTGCTGTAAGACAGAAAGGCAGAGCAAAGGAAGAGTAGAGGTGTAGAAAAGAATGGCAGCCAAGAGAACAGTGGTGAGGCCCAGAAGACAGCACACTGAGTAGCCACACTTGTGATGTCAGGATTCGTTTCAGGTCTCCCGCCGAGTGTCTTACTGCAATATCATTTTTGTCAGTATGTAACTCTCTCTTTGTCTCTCTGGCTCTCTCTCTCTGACCGTAGATGTACAGTAGAGGGAGAGGGCTCTTAGCGCAGTGGGCACAGGGGAACGGCAGCAGGCTAGAGGTGCAAGTGCAAGGCCACGCTGGGTTGGGAGAAACTGTCTTTTAGTGCTGTGATGAATCACCTGTGTGCAGACAGAGGAGGCCAGAGCACAGGGTGTAGCCTTCAGACAGGGACTATGATGAATGAAGTAAGGAGAAGTCTTCCCCTCACACACGCTCCACGTCACACGCTTCCTGTATTCACAGGATGCTATCTCACTGCTGGCCACACACATTCAAGAAAGAAAAATACAGAAACCACGTGCACACGAACCTTTCCAGTGCATTCAATTCTGTTTCATACAAATACTTTTATGCTTCTGTTTCCTACTCCCATTAATCGAAAGACATGTACAGTAAATATAGAGAGAGGAGTGCTCCCATTCTTTTCATCATTTTGATCATACTTTTCCCAAATGCAAATAGTCAGAAGGATGAGTTCAGCTGGATCTAATAATTGTGCTTCAACTTGCATTATTAGTCAGACACATTTTTTCACCGTTTCTTATCGAATGAAGTTTCCCAGCAGAACACATAAAAACAAAACCCAAGAGATGGAGAGATATATAAATGAGTTATCCAGACTTGGCCAGACCTTGCCTTGTAATTTAATACAAATAAAATATAGAAAGATTGTTGCTATATAATATTTGTTTTTATGAAATATAGTGTTGTAGTACTCAAGTCCAGTCTCGGTCTTAATACCAGCCGAGTCCAATGAGTCTGTCCGAAGTGACGTTAATTGTAAATGGAGCTTTTTTTCTGTCGTTTTTGAATATCAACAGTCGGCCCAAACAGAATAAATCAGTCCTTTCTCTACACATATACATAAAATCTGCACTCGGCTAACAGAGAAAAAAAAAGTTACTGCTCTTCTTGTTCAGTATCCAATCAATGAACTAGTATTTTGAATAATCTGACATTAAGATTGCAAGTGTGCATTTTCACCCCACTCACGTTACCATGTATGCAAAATCTGGAAAAATTATTATAACATTTTCACATTTAAGAATAAAAATGGACAGAATGGATATTGTTGGCTATTTTCAGTTGACATTATCTAGTGACTTAGAGACTTATAGAGAAGGGAAACAGAATCATCATCATCACTTGCATCCAAAAAGTACATTGCCTTAACTTGACTAAGAGTATAATATAACTATAATTTTAGACATACATACATACACACACACACACACACATTATATATATATATATGTGTGTATGTATGTGTGTATATATATATATATATATGTATATATACACACACACACATACACACATACATACATATATATATACATACACACACACACATATACACGTGTATATATATATATACACACACATACATACATATACATACACACATATATATATATATATATATATATATATATATATATACACACGTGTATATGTGTGTATATATAGTATATATATATGTGTGTGTGTGTGTGTGTGTGTGTGTGTGTGTGTGTGTGTGTGTGTGTGTGTGTGTGTAACACTATTTATACTACTTTAAACTACTAAAGGTATTGGTCTTGACTACAACACTAATGACGTGATACTGAGGGCCCATAAGCAGGCCACAAAAATGTTAGAAAGGTATGTAGCAAAGGGACTGTGGTAGCCTAGCGGGTAAAATACAGGACTATGGACCAGAAGGTCCAGGGTTCAAATCCCACCTCTGCCAAGCTGCCACTGTTGGGTCCTTGAGCAAGGCCCTTAACCCACAATTGCTTGGATTGTAAGACTGTATCAATTGTAAGTCACTCTGGATAAGGGCGTCTGCTAAATGCTGTAAATGTAAATGTAAATGTAGCAAAGCTATGAATTTAACTCCATTCTACTAAGAGGTGGTGAATAATATTGTCAGTTGGTAGGATCACCATTCACTGGTGGCTACTGGCTTCTACTGTGTCTTTCTCTGACACTGACCTAAAAAGAAAACCTGGGCTGAGAATTAATGTTTAACCTAAACTTTTATCCTAAAATACTTTATTAGGACAACCTGTACACCTAGTCATTTATGCAGGTAACTAATCAGCCAGTTGTGTGGCAGTAGTGCAATAGCAGGTAATGTTCACGTCAACAATCAGGACAGTGACTTTGACTGTAGCATTATGGTGCCAGACGGACTGGTTTCAGTATTCCTGTAACTGCTGATATCCTGGGATTTTCATGCACAATAGTCTCTACAATTTACTTATTGTAGTACAATAAAGAAAAAACATCCAGTGAGCTCACTCTTGTGGAAACGCCTTGTTTTCTTGGCACACTACTTGAGTATTGTTGCTGATCATGTGCATCCCTTCACAGCCACAATTTGCTAATCTTCTAATGGCTACTTCCAGCATGATAATACCCCATGTCACAAAGCAAGGTCAACTCATACTGGTTTCATGAACATGACAGTGAGATCTGTGTTCTCATCAACAGCCACCGGATTTGTATTCAATAGAAAGCTTTTGGTATGAGGTAGAATCTGAGCAACATGAATATACACAAATTCCATGATGCAAGCCCATCAACATGGAACAGAATCTCAAAGAAATACTTCCAACAAAGAATTACTGTTTTGTGAGCAAAGGGAAGCCCTAACAAGTATACTATCCTTAATAAAGTGTTTTGTGAGTGTATAGAAATACATTGATTAAAAGTGTAACACAGGTAGACTCGAGGGCCAACTAGGAATGAAACAGCATCACTGTAGTCTCAGAGTAATTGCTATCCCTCTAGTCTCAGCCCTGTAAGCTCTGATTCTTGTGCCGGTTTCCTGGATCCACCTTGGAACATGACAACATTTGCATAGCTGGCTTGTCTGACAGGCCATAGAGTGTGTTCTTTGGCTGGAAGAGGCATGTGTGGGAGCAGGAATTCTGTGCCATAACTGGGTTGTTTTTGGCCCACAGTGACATTTCTTTCTCCATTGCATGGTTAATTTAAGACCCATAGTGTGCATCCCAGCAGTCTGGGTAATCATCCTCAAATGCTTAAAAGTAAGCTAGGATGGAGAGTGGTAAGAAAGGCCAAGAGGCACTAAGTGTTTTCATGTTATAGCAAAACGTATATTTTGTCAGCTTCACTGGAGACAGGAGCGTCAGTAAGATAAGCAGCTTAAGGGGTATGTAATGCAGTGGTGGACCAAAATCTCGGGTTTCTGATGGATGTTATCCAAGTGAAAACCCAGCATAGGTGTTGATAAAAATCACACTTGCTAATATACAGTCACATGTACTTGCTATCACTGACAATCACTGACAGCTCATGTCTTGAAAAAAGCTTACTAACCTAAATCAGAAAATGCTGGGACAGTATGGAAAATGCAACAAAAAAAAACCCACACACACAAACAAATAAGCAAACAAAAATGTTTATAACACTGGCTTTTATTTCATTCGGACAGTGTAAACCCAAGATACTTCATGTTTTTTTCTGGTCAATTTCATTGCATTTGTTAATATACATAGATTTCTGCATTTCAGGCCAGCAACACATTCAAATTATTATTATTATTTTTTTTAATGGGACGGCAAAGCATACCGAGGACACCAAGCAAGTGTTTCAGGTGTCCCATTCTTCCTGCAAACATGTCAAAAAAATTCAGGACTGCAGGCAGTACCATCTTCTGGACATGGTTAACTAAGGCTTTTGTTTTCACACTAAAGTTGTAAGTGGCATTTGTGAATGTAACTCTGTATTGTAGGCTTGCGCCCTTGCTCCGTATGCATTGAAATTTCTACAGATTCCTTGAATCATTTAATATTATGCACTATAGAGGGAGAAGTATGCAAATTCCCTTGCAATCTCTCTTTGAGGAATCGCTTTTAAGCATATCAGTAATTTTGTCATGCATTTATTGATGAACTGGAGATCCTCTGACCACCTTTGCTTCTCAAAGCCTTTCATGGCTACTGCTTTCATACAAAATCATAATTATAATGATTTACATGGAAAATATTGGGTTCATACTGTCTGCAATGAAATATTGAAATTTTGTTTATTGCATCTTCCATACTGTCCCATCTTTTTTCTGATTTGGGGTTTTACAAATATTGAAATACAGTACATTCTACACAATACATAAACTCCCAAGCAAATGATAAGTCTTACTGTGACTGCCTTGCCAGAAGTTCCAGTCTGCCCTGGAGACAGTATGTGAGAAAGAAGATATTTATATTTATCTCTCGCTCTCTCAGACACATGCACATTAAACTCCCCCACCATGTCATACCGACACATTCCATAGCTACAGGATTTATAAGGTGTGGATTCAAATATACCCTCATAAGAATGTCCATGGCATTCACAAATGCATCTCAGATGGACCGTTACAGCGAACTTCATGCAGTCACATTACCTTAAGTCCTCTTTCTTACAAAACATAGGATGCAGACTGAAATTAGACCTCAGTCCCATACTATCGTTTTCGTTTCTCTCAGATGGTCAGATGAACTTCAAGACAGATAGGACAAACAAGCCCAAACCAAGTACGATGAAAATATGTAAGCGATTAAGAAAAGCCCCTGCACATGGCATGCTAGAAAAGATGAAGTTATACTGCTGAGTGCAATATGATACTGAAGCATGCAGGTCAGACTGCAGACTAGTGTGAATGTTCTGAAGATGGATATGCAGCATGCGCAGCAGGGTTAGAGGAGATCGAGTTGAGGATGGATGTATGGGGTGAGCTGGAGAGCTTCCATGCCCTCGATCTCCCCCTCTCTTTCTCTCTCTTGCCTCACCAGAGCTGCTCAGGATCACTGTGTCTGTGTACGTGCAGCTGACAGCCATTCATTCACACATGTGACTCACGGAGAAAGGAGTTGCCTATAGGTTTTTGGATTGTTCCTTTATGAGTGAAAGGGAGAGGAGAAAAAGGAAAAGCAAGACGTCAGAGCACTCTGAGAAGGGATATCATAGATCTGAATTCCATGTTCTTTTTCATGTTAGAAACAGTAACTGGCATTTGGAGTCAGTGGGTGACTCTCAGTGAAAATGCTTGTTTCTCAAGTTTAATACAGTGGTACCTCGGTTCTTGTTAATGCGTTCCAGGCTTGTTGAGAACCGAAAACGACGAGTACCGGGCAATTTTTTCCCATAAGGAATAATGTAAATCGAATTAATCTGTTCCAGACCGCCAGAAAACCCACACTGTATAAGGCATTATATGCATTAATGGAGTTGTATTGTACAGGTGCTCCTGATTTATGATGGAGATATGTTCCGAAAAATCCATCATAATGCATCATGAAGTGATGAGTTTGATGAGTGTTTGGTAGAGCCGTCTATACTTTATCATAGTGAAGATATGGAAAGAATACTATAATAAGTAATGATAAGTAAGACAATGTTTAGGGCGGCACGGTGGCTCAGTGGGTAGCCTCACAGCAAGAAGGTCCTGGGTTCAATCCCAGGGTGGAGCGGCCTGGGTCCTTTCTGTGTGGAGTCTGCATGTCCTCCCCATGTCCACGTGGGTTTACGCCGGGCACTCCGGTTTCCTCCCACAATCCAAAGACATGCAGGTTAGGTTTATTGGTTACGCTAAATTGGCCTGGCTAGTGTGGTCTCTGGCGACAGACGGAGCGACGCGTCGGCTAGAGTATTTTCGGTCGCATCGAGTGGTAGTGGGCGTACCCCGCATTTGGTGGGACAGGCGCCAGGAAAGAAGAAGAAGTAAGACAATGTTTAAAACACTTGCCAAAAGCAATAACACCAACTTATTTTATAATAAGGTATTGAAAAATCTCATGTAATTTAGTGAGCAATGGATTGAAAGTGAAAAGTTAAAGCTTACTTATTCTACTGATGAATGCCAGGCACTAGCATAGCTGCTAAGCTAACTGTAGCCTGTGTTCTGGAGCATTCAATTCCTGTTTTGCTTTTGGTTGGCTCTTATAAACTAACGTTTTTGGATCCATGGAGACTTATTTGAATTAAGAATACAGTACTGTAGATGTAAAAAATAAAGAAAAACACGATACAAAGAGTGAAGATCTTCTTGAGGGCTATTGTGATCCTGAATCACTGTGTACTGAATCGTGACTTGTGAATCGACTTTCGGCTGAAACGAGTCACGTGACTCGACTCATACAAGTTTAAGTAAGTGCGCTGAGCACCAAGCAAACAATGAGAACAGAAATAAATCTTTCTAGTCATAATGAGCCAAGAACCAAATTCAACAAGTTCTGAGGTGGTCGAAAAACGAGGTACTACTGTACAATGTTTTTTATTACAAATCATTTAATCAACTTTATCATATAAAACAACTTCAGTGAAAAGTTTCTCTCGATAAACTTCCGAATTTATTACTATTTGGTATGTCCCCCTTTTGCTGTAATGACAGAGTACAGTCAAGCTGGCATGGACTCCACAAGTTTGTGCAAAACCTGAGGATCCATGTTATTCCAGCATAATTTTCCAATATTCCAAAGAGCATCTTGTGATGTTACCGAATGCTTGGCAAGTGCACCCATAAAAGCTTGATGGGTTTTGGTTGAGGTGATGCTGTGGGAAAAAGTCCATGTATATCAGCACTACTTTGTCTTCTCTTTGGTGTTCAAGTAGTTGTTGCAAAGCCATATGGTGTGTTTTTGGATCTTTCTCCAAGGTCCAAACAGTTCACTAGTGATCTCAGTGAGCCCTGTTTCAGACTGCTTTTCGCTGGGCGTGGGGGGGACAGTTAAACATATTGGGTGTGTGTGTCATTTGTGAGTCAAATTTAAAGGTCACGGCTATATCCAGTAGTACACCAGCCTACCCACTTTATGTTTGTGGATGCTTTTTTTGCATTTTCCCTAGTAAAACACACAACATCTAAATATCACAACTAGATATTTCTACGTTTATTAGAATACAATCTTACTTGACAAGTGTAGGTAAAAGTTAAAAAGAAACTAAATTATTCAAAGCATGAAGTATTGTAAATGGAGGATATAATGATGAAAAGGATTAGCACGAAAATAATAGAACTAAAGTAATCAATACACTATTAATAAGATTAAGAGGAAAAAGAAAACAGTTGGAAAACAAATGGTCATTTCGAACAACTTAAGAAAAACAAAAACAGGTCACTGTAAACACCCTGAGTAGTGTTTAACACCAAACATGGGATGTTCAAGTGCAAACTTTTAACCAATGAACTGAGCTACTTTATACATATATGAGATTGATATGTACTAATGGTGGACATGGTAACCAAAACTCTGGTGGGAAAACAGCCTGTATAATAACACTCATTTACGTTTCACATCAGTCAGCACCAAGGTTGCTAGTGTGTCACTGAACACTTTTGAATCCTTGAATGGTGCATGTTCAAAAAGCGTGAGGAAAAGGCAAGTTGATGTGTCATCATTATAATGAATTGATTCTAAGGTGCCACAAACAAGGAGTTCAGATTCAGACTTTGCCCCTGACTGTATGTCTATGTGATAAAGGAGAGGGAGGAAGAGGTTACATTTGGATAATTCACATTGTGTGCAATGTATCTAGCCACATCAAAGCCAGTTGGACTGAATATGATTAAAAACAAATGAGTAAGACTAATTCATGTGCGCCGTTTTGCGTCAACAAAACTCTACTGCTTAATTGTAATTCACTGTTGTAGGGTCATGCCCACGGCATCCTTGTCCTGTGCCCTGGGCTCCATTCCCCAAGCTCCCCCACCTCCCTTGCACGACATGGCAAGCTCCACTGCTTTGAATCACCAGCTTTCTAATTCACCACACTGGTCCACTATTTCCCCTCATCACACTCCAGGCATATAAACCCAACATTTCACTCCAGTGCGAAGTCTCACAGTTACCACTTGAGTTCTGAGAGTTCTACATTACCTGCACTTCCACCTATTCTCTGACCTACAGTCCTGCTCCTGGCTCTCATCTTGCCCTTCTGGTACTGCATCTCTCTGCCTTGCATCATGCCTTACACGGAATCAAGTCAAGGACCCAGCTCCATGCCTTGATTGGCCTCTAGCCTTGCCCAAAGGGACTGTCTCACCGTGTAGCGAATCTTGGCCTTCCACCTTTCTTCTCATTCTTGCATTTTGTGTTTTACTAAGGAATATATATGCTTAACTGGCATTCTGCATTTGTTTTCTCTCTGTGCCAGTGTGACAGGTAATACGCACTAAACAGAGAGCCAGGATAAATTTCTGGTGAATGATTAATCAAGGTTATATAACCATTTAGAAAATTGTAGATTGTGTGTTTTATTTGTTTATTTAACATTGCATCAGCATCAAAGACTATTTCTGACAGGAGCAAGGTTACATCAATAGTCAGACACATTTATAGTGTGGCCAGTTTAGTGGAGCCAATTATGCTAATGCATGTTTTTGGAATATGGGAAGAAACCGAGTACCCTGAGTAAACCCACATGGAGACAGGGAGAACATGCAAACTCCACACAGGCTAAGCCCAAGGTAAGGATAGAACCGAGGATCTCTGGAGCTGTGAGGCAACCAAGCTAACCACTTGCACTACCGTGATGCCCAGAAAGTTCTAGAATGTTCTGCTCAACTTTTTGGTAGAGGACACTGAGTCACTATCTTATCCCTTTTCTTGGTGAATACCTTTGAAGCAGTGTTTCTCAATCTTGGCCCTGGAGCCCCACCGCTCTGCACGATTTAGTGTTTAACCTGCTTCCAGCACACCTGATCCAACTCCTCAGCACATTAACAAGGCCATGATGAGTTAAAGTGGGTGGGTTTAAACAGGAAAAGCACTGCAATGTGCAGAGCACACTGCCTTAAGACTGTATGTACACAATAAAATACTATATAGTTACTATACAGTATAATACTCTATAACTCTATAAATGTTGGAAGACAACATCCCACAGTCAGTGAAGACACTCAAGTTAAAAAGACATTGGGTATTACAACAAGACAATGATTCAAAACAAATCTCAAACACAACCATCTAGATCTAGAAAATATTTGAACCAGAAGCTTTCTGAAAAGAAAGACAAATAGTTTTAGATTGATACTGGAAATGTTTGGATGATAATTGATAATGAATTAACTTATAGGATGTCCAAACCCTGAATGGTTGTTTTTTTTTTTTTAAATATAGGAATCTCAGCAACTCTCAGCAGAGTAATTGGGTATTATATTTTGCAGAAGTGATAATTTACTAGTCATTTGTTCCCTGCAGAGGTCATTTTCATTAAAAACAAATCAACACAACATGTAATTTGACCCCAAATATTTGCACAAGACTGAAGATTTTAAATCTGTTCTAGAAGAGTGTACGTGGGTGGAGCCATCACACATTTTAGAGGTGCTTAGGGGGTCTAAGCAAAACACCCCTTAACTGGTCATTCCTACTTAAGAATTTGGAAAAGGTTTCTCAACGCTGAGTTCATCATATTATGTCATTTCAGCATGGCTGATCACATCAACAGTAATAAAAGTAATAAAGACTTCTGTAGTATTTGCCTGCAGACTGTGGTAGCATACCAGTTAAGGCACTGCCCTGTGAAGCAGGAAGTCCAGGGTTCCAATCCCACATCTGCCAAGCTGTCACTGTAATGTCCTTGAGCAAGCCCTTAACCCACAATTGCTTGAATAGTAATAATGTATCAGCTGTAAGTCGCTCTGTTTGGGGGCATCTGCTAAATGACTAAATGTAAATGTAGTGCTCAGAGAAGATAAACAAAAACTTTTGTGGAAGCATTCCATGTTTTTTACACTTTGTAGTGCTAACGGAGGTCCGAATGATGCAATTTTTCAAGTTCTGACTCCCCAAACCCAATGGAGTCAAATTTCTCATAAGTACCTTTGACAATATTGTATATGGCAGAGGCAGTGCCTTTTAAAGTTCTCTTCAAGACAAGCTGTGAAGTCCTGTCTGTGAGTAATGGGTCCGTTTGCTAGGAGGATGTCCTGTCATAGCGGAAGACCAATAAGAGAAGCTTGGTTTTTGCCAGCAAAGCTGTGGTTGTACGAGAACTCATTTGGTGTGTGAGAAGATTCATTAAATTACGTAAAGCTTCTCTTTGGCAATGGTCCTGTGTTGTTGGCAGTCATGACTTCATCCTACCACCTCTTAATTTTACCAGCCAAAGTACCTAATAACAAGAAAACTAATGAACTCGGGCTACTTGTTGACCTCCAAAACATATCAACACAGCAACATAGATGCCATTTAGGTATTTACTAAATGGTTACCAAACCAGCCCAATGTAGGCAGCACATGATCAGCTACCTACTCGTTTGGTTATCATCAGATGGCTATAACTCACTTGTTTCCTGAAACACAAGGCCCGTTTTGACACCCACTGAAAACACTAACAATGTATTGTTAAAGTACACAATAATGGTGCGTTACACCAGAGCCTCATTAGTTTGAAGTATTCGGCTCACACATTTTTCAGTTCCATGTCCCTGCAGTGCCATTACAGCAATGTTGTAGCAAACAATCACATAGCACTTATTTTAAGTTAGTTACTTTGGCTGGATAACCTTCCTTTAACTATCTGAAAAAAATATATAAAGGATATTTTGGGGTATATTCTTAATATTTTAAGAATTCATTTCAGTGGACAATTAGTTTAAACCTCAAAGGAAATCAGTCTTCATTCAAAAGAAATTCAGTGCCGGTGTTTCCTCCCTGACACTTAATGCTTGACCCTAGTTTGTTCGTGTGTCATTCGTAATAGTGCATGAACTTCCCACGTGAAGAAAACAGAAGTAAGCAGCTTTTTTTAACCATCACACCACAATCAAGAAATCTTGATATTTAACTATTGTGTACTGGAAAGACAGTTGTTTCCCAAAGCAACAGGAGAAAGTAGATAAATCTCTGCAGTCTGGGGAGAAACCGATTGCATAACGTGACCCTTTATAAAGGTTACGTGCAACAACGTTTAAATGGCTGAAAAAGGTTGTATATAAAATATGAATACATTGATTTTTTAAAAATAAAAAACAATCATCAAAAAGTGGAAAAACAGTGATGAGAAAAAAGGAAAAATATGAAAGATAAAGTCCTGTTTGAGATCATATTGGCGAGTAAATCACTTTTTGTCTCATTCCAATCGAATAATCATTGGGGCTTTTCAAATGTTTATGTATCAGTGTTCATCACATATCATTGTGTTCAATTTCATAATCCTTGAACATTTTCAATTTTCAAATGTTCTGATTATAGGGACCTTAGAGTATAATTGCAACCATAAATCTAATTTATTTTCTCAGCATGGAATCCTTTCCTGTTTTATCATTATCTGTATTTCTTCTCTGGTTATCATTAAGGCCAGAGCCATGTGGAGCGTGTGGGAGAGAGGAAGGAAGGGAGAGGAATAAAAAAGGAGGGCGGTCAGGGGAAGGACTGCGGAACATTAATAACATATTTGTGCCATTGTTCGAATGGTTACACTTGAGCAGTACTGAAATTAAGCAACGCTAGTTCAAATCTGCAGACATGGAATAGGCCATTACAGCCCACCTGAGGGCATTTTCCTCTGGAGGGGTGGGTGAGGGACCAGGGGATCACTTTCAGGTCTATACTGGAAGACACTGTGTGTATAACCACCATTTTCTCTCAGTCCAGCTTGTTTTTTCTTACTTTGAATTGTGTTTTTCAGTTGTGCATCCTACACATATACACTTTATTAGGTACACCTCCTTATTTATACACTCACTGTCCATTTGATCAGTTCCACTTACCATATTGATGAAGTTTGTAGCTCTACAAGTCCATCTGTTTCTCTACATACTTTATATTGGCTTTTACTTCTGTTCTCTAATGGTCGGGGCCCCCACAGAACCAGCAAGATACTATTTGGGTGGTGAATCATTCTCAGCACTGCAGTGGCACTGATGTTGTGGTGGTGTGTTAGGGTGTGTTTTGCTGATATGATAGAATCAGACACAGCAGAGTTTTTAAACACCTCAGTGTCACCTCACTGAAAGTAGTCCATCAACCAAAAACGTCCAGACACTACGGTCATGTAGGCAGCGTCCTGTGAGCACTGATGAAGGCTTAGAGCAGTGCTTCTCGAAGTGGGTGATGGGAAGCGGGTTAGGGCAGGAAGGCAATTGAATGAGCCATGTTTGCGATACATAATACAGGTCACTTGTAAAAATTCCACTGTAAGGGTGATTTGTCATTTTATCTCATTTCATATGTCCATTAAGAAGTTGCAGTTTTGTATGAATTCCAATGTTTAAAATAAATTCCAGTAGAGTTTGCAAGCAAAAGGTTTAGAACTTACCCATGCACTACTTACTGCACATTACGTTGCTACCTGAAAGTCAAAAGTTCTCTCACGTCCCTCCCACACTTGGATTAGCCCTGGCCTCCCACACATTTGTCAGTTGCTTATAAGCAAATGATGGATGGACTTTCTGCCCCTACCATCAGTGTTTTATGCACCAGTCTGTATGTCAGCAGCAAGCCCTTTTTCAGGACCACCACCCACACTTACTCATCCATCTCCCTTGGCCACTCCCTCTGTCCCCAGACAGCCTCTCATGCACAGGCCAGACAGGGTCATACAGAGGGCACACCGTTTATGAGCTGAAGTTGCTTGCCTCACAACGGCTCGTTGTGGCAGTGACATGGGTCAGAAAGAGCAATGGAGGTTAGGCTGGTTACTCATCAGTGAGAGAATAAACATAGTCCTTTCTCTCTCTCACACGCACACACACATATAGTATTCTACCATTAATGGCATCATTTCACACCATATTACATAAACAATTTTTAGCAGTAATATGTTTGGGAAAGTCCACAACTGGTGAAAATGGACTTCAAGAGGCTAGCAGAAAGTCTGATTATGTAATAGCAGTTTTTAAGCAGTATTTCATTTTGATTGAGTGTAATAAAAACATAAGCTACAGCACTGAATGGTACTGATTTTTTTTTAACCAACTAATCCCACTAAAACACATTCATTCATTCATTCGTCTTACCTGCCTGGTCAGGGTTGCAGGAAAGCCGGTGCCTAACCACCGACACAGTGCTCAAGACAAGAACAAATAGGCAGGGCTTAAGCCATGTAGTGATTTAAACTTTAGGAACAGTAGTATATTATATTGGTATTATATTGGATGCAGCGATGGATGGACAGCCAGTGAAGTCGCTCTAGCACAGGAGTGATTTGTTCCTCTTTGTCGGTGTCATGCACTCCGGTTTCCTCCCGCACTCCAAAGACATGCGTGTTAGGTTAATTGGTGTTTGCAAAAAGTGCCTTTAGTGTGTGAATGTGTGTATAAATGCATATGCCCTACGATGGGTTGGAGAAAAACCTGGTGACTTGCTCCATAAAAAACATCACTGTGAAACTCTGTGGATCAGTATAACACTTGTCTAAGGAGTATACCCGGAGTAAACCCATGCAGACTCCTCACAGAAAGGACCCAGGCCGCTCCACCCTGAGATTGAACCCAGGACCTTCTTGCTGTGAGGTGCCGGTGCTATCCACCAAGCCACCCAGAAACTCCAGTTAACCTAAAACGTCTTTGGAATGTGGGAGGAAACCAGTGTACCCAGAGAAAACCCACACAGGCTCCACACAAAGGACCCATGTCACTTGACCTAGGATCAAACCCAGGACCTTCTTGCTGGGAGACAACAGTGCTACCCACAAAGCCACCGTGCTGTCCCTAGTAAGATACAAAGTTATGTCAATATGTTTTTTTAAGACCCTGTTGTAGAAAATAAGAAATTAGTGCACCTGTAGCACTGTGATACTGCACTGGACAATGCTTCAGTCTCATAGCACATTCTACACCCTCATGTACACCCATTGGTTAAAGTGCACCAGAAAGAACTCGTACAGCATTTCGGCACCCTGAGTAAATAATTATATTTTTAACTAGCCACTTTCAAATACAATGTAATGAATAACAAGAGGTGAAAGCCAATCACATTATACTAGGAGAAAGTTGGAGCCAATCACGTTTTACCAAGCATTCTACATAGCTACATTGTCTACTTTATACATTGTGGTGAGAAACATAAGAGCATAACAGTCTTCATGAAAATCTAATTTTGTTTTGGCAATCTACAGCCCCGTGAAAGAAATTAGTTTTACCAAATGAACAAATGGTATTGCTGCATTTAATTGCTCTCATCCATATGTTCTGACTAATTTGTTTATTGCTAGCTTGCATGTGGAAAGTTAAAATGTAACTCATGTTAATGTTAATGCACATCAACTCCTACATATGGCAACTGTTTTCAGGTAGGTAAGCTTTAATTTACAGCCCTCTTTCCAATCCCATAACATTATATTAACCACTTTAAACCCTGTTTACACCTGGCTGCATATTTTGGGAGGTCAGAAGTAATGTTTAACCAGAGAAAACATATGTGGACATGCAGAGAAGACAGCAAACTCTAAAGACCATTACTGCAGAATCAAACCCAGTACTCCGGACCATCAACAGTACACACTGCACCAACCTACCATCTGGCAGTTTGTGGAAAAGTTCTTATCTAACCATCTAACTTAAAAAGGTTTAGTAGAAGTCTGCAATGATCTGGAACAAATCTGGATTCAGCAAACCAGCTGACATGCAACCTTCACATACAAACAGATCCAAGCGGTCAGGAATTTTTCTTCCCCAATCACACACAATCACACTCTGTATGTAACTGATGTGAGCTATGAGTCTTCAGGTTGGTCTTATATCCAGTGCTATAGGTTGAAGAGGAAAAACTGGACTTCTGTGACCTTATATAGTACAGGTATTGCCCAATTAACCACTGCACTACACTCTGTGAAGCGGGTCGTTTACCAGAATGGGTGTTGACTGGACATTACTGTAGTCACATAGTCTTCTTATGCTACGATAATATAAATATAAAGGGTGTTTTCATAAGAAAACTGGGTGCAAATGATACCTAAATGCACTACAGATGTTGCTGAAAACACGGGTGGAATACTACCATCTACACAACATCCTAAACCTACACTAGCTCATCAGTTAAACTGTTAAACTGTAGAACCAAAATACAAACGTACCTCACTAGCTGCCCAAAACAAAGAGGAAATGAGTCCACTTGAAGAAATAATTTCCAGACCAGGAAATGCAGTTTAAAATCACCCTGTAATGACTTTAAACCTTTAAGTTCGTAAATCCAGTGTGGTTCTACTACTATGAGCAGTCAAATGACTGGTGCTTAGCACTTCTAGATGTATGTCGAAGAAGCTGGCATGTCATTTGTAGTCTTAAGCAGAGCAAACTTCTCCATGTCTCTGCAATTTGCGACACCTAAAGTAATGTAGTTCCTACTTGATACAAAGTAAATAAATATTTCTGAAAATAAACTAAATAAAAAATGTACACAAAACACCAAAATATGACATAATATTTTATAACAGTAAAAAAAAAATTATATATATATATATATATATATTTTTTTTTTATTATTATTTTTTTTTTTTATATGACTAGCTAAAGTCCAGAGCTAAAATAAAGATTTTTATTCCTATTTTAATTTGTTACAATTCTTAAGACCTTGGTTGTTAAAGCAAACAGACACTGATCATAAGGTCGTTAAATGCACTTACCTATATTCTAGGCATCACACTCCATCTGAGTTATCAGTGTCTGGAAAGGACATATTGTCATCACAGATAAGAAAATTGTAACTGGCGAATGAAGAAGTGGGATCAACCTTCATTTTTATTTATCCTCCATGTTGTTCCTCAGTAGGCTGACAAGACCACTGAAAATGTTTAGTCACCGAATGTGATGCTATGTCCATGTTCACTAGGATGCACTAGGATTATTGATGGTGATATTACTGATATTCACTGATAATTAGCCTATAGCCTACTTGCTATTAGGGTTGTGGTGCATCATATATTCCAGATTTAGACAGTCCTGATTCAAGGATGGCACACATGCAGGATAACATTTTAAACTCTGTAAAATGAGACAGAATACAGTATAATCTGGTTATCTCAAATTATGTTAGCATCATGTATGAATGTCACTTTGTCTTTTTTTGTATTCTCATTAAGACCCCAAACTCACCTCTTCCCAAAAATAGCCATGAAACAGATGTGGGCAAGATAACGAGTTTAGACTGTAGTTGAAAACATGGTTGTTTAAGCAGAATTTCTCACAATAAGAAATCGCCTGAATGAAATGGAATTTGCCTGTAGAAAAGCCAAACAAAAAACAGGTAAACAGGTTACAGCAGGCTAGTGAGAAGCAAAAATGGAGCGTGGATGACTAGATGAAACTAATATTCAACGATGAATTGCAAATCTGTATGGGCCAAAAAGATGACGCTGGAACTTTAGTCTGTTTTGCAATAATTACCTCAACAGTCAATACACAGGTGTACATTTAAATTTGATACTCAACAGTTTGGACATTTGACATTCCATCAAAAGGGAATTTGATTTGGTGACGATGAAGTCATCTTGACAGTGAAGAGTGAAGAGTGTTGAAGCTTTTCCTCAGGGTAGCATATCAACTCAATGCCATATCCAGCAAACAATCTGGATCTCAATCCGATGTAAAATTTATAATTTTGTAAATTTTTAAAAAAGAGTTCATGACACGGCTCTATCATGCAAACCAGATTGATGTAGAATTTTGTTTTAATTTATTAATGTTTAAGAATTTAGGCAGCCCTAAAAGCCAGAGGAGCAACAAAGTATGAACTGTAAATTTTGTTTTTTGGTTGATGATTCCATAGTCTTTTCCACAACATTCAGCGATGCCATATTGTTATTCCTCTAATTGATCTGGAAAACATATGCCATTAATGAAAATAAGTTCATTTGTTGAGGTATGCTTCACAGAGCCCGAATGTTCAGCTATTAAACAAAAGCCATTTGGTGTCATATCTCAGATTTGTTTATTTGCTAAGTATAAAAACCTGCGTGAACGTCCTCTAAGAATAGCGATTCCAGTATCTTTGCTAGAGTATGTACAGTTCCTCTGTCACCATGTACTCCTGCAGTGTTTGGAAGAACATGATATGATTACATTATGTCTGTAATGGGTCTATTCCTTTCAAAAATTCAAACATTTATGCCACCTGCAGTGCCTGGAGGCAATCTCTTATATGCTGCTGTGTCTAGCTTCTATATTTCAGTTTAATTTTTTTTCTGCAACCTTCCAACCTTCACATTTGCGCTCACTTGCTCGCTCTCGCTCTCTCTCTCCCTCTCTCTCTCTCTCACACACACACACACACACACATACACACACACACACACACACACACACACACACAGGAGACTGGGAGCATAAACTGACCTGCCTGTCAGTATGACCTTAGCTGTCCAGCTGTCTTTCTGAAACTGCTGAGCATGAGCTCAAGCAGCACAGGTTTCATCAATACTCTGAGCATTATTGGTATCATTTAAGATGCATTGCCTGTTTAACACTGATTTTTGGAGACATTCACTCGCACTTGTGAGGGATGAGGAGGAATAACAAAGGATCAATGCACAGGTAAACACAGATTTGGTCAAAAACAAATACAGCACTGTAAGGTTTTAGAAATTTGGAGTCTTTTTTTAATTAAAGGCAAAACAAATGCATTAAAATTATGATAAATAACTTGCCTGAACAATGAAAATATCCCCACAATGTTATATTACCCACAATGTCAAAAAGTACATAATCTGGAAAAAAATTCATTCCCAGTGGGTCTCAGTCAGTTTGTACAATGATTCCACATTTTTTTTTCTGAGACTTGAGCAAGTTTCTGGCACACTGCTGACGGCAGTGTCACTCTTTTCAGCAATGAATCCAGTGTTTAGTTATGAAAATAACATGTTTTCTTTTTATAGACCCAAAATGTGACTTTACATGAATTTTCACATATGGTTTAAAGCTTTTGCTTCTGCAGTGTAACAGCAAACAAAGTCTGTGAAACGTTAGTCTTCAGAACTGAAAGGCATCTCTGTCCTTTTCTCAAAACACTGAACAGTCTTTACAGGCTTGCATATAGGAAAACGATATATGACAAATACAATGCAGAAAAGAATGAACAAGTTCATTTTTGGCAAAGCAGGAACAAAAAGTGACGAGAGGCAACGATGAGATTTGATCCATTTTAAACCACCCTCTCACACAGGTTCTGATTGTCCTTCATGATCACGAGACTCTTCAAAAGCCTTTAAGTGCCTGCTGGTGTGCAGATCCTCACCACAGCACTGCTGGTACCCACACTAAAACCTTGCTGGCAACATTACTAAAACATTGCAGAAACACTGCTAAAAACATAAAGCTGCTTCAGTCATATTAAAGCAAAAACAAAACAGTAAATGCACCATAGCAAGAATGAACATTGTCAGTTGATCTAAAGTATAGCCGCCTAGAAAATTGCAAGGCTCCCATAATCTATTTACACAAACTTCATTTATTTATTGCAAAAAATAACCCTAATAGGTGCTTTGGTTTCTGTTTGGGAGGCCAGTTTTCTAAATGAACCATGTATGTACTATGACAACAACTCTTTACCTACACACTGTATGGATCTGGCAACATGTGGATGAACTGGCAACACATTATCTTGCATGTCTTGAGTGCAAAGTGCCACAAAGGCTTTAAGTCGCATAGGTCATTTTTATAACCCACACAGAGGGCAACGCAATATGCAAATGAATTCTGAGACGAGGCCAAATGAAAACCCACAATAAACGTGAAAAAGACAACTGGGTGGACACAGATAGTCTGTTTCCTATTAGTCAGCCACAAGCTGAGTGGACGGTTCAGTCCCGCCTTTGCAGTATATAAACTACCTTCTCACGATCCAGTTCCCAGAGAACAGGTCATGTACAGTGAAGAGGTGGTGTCACTTGGATCACGCATCCCCCAATCAAATGTATTAGTTGTTTCATTAAAAAAAATAACACACTCAAGAGCAATAAAGAGGAATAGAGTTCTCTCTTCATTTATATTATATTTACAGCTAATAATTTTAGATATTTATATATTTACACATCAAATAAAACAATTTACATCTATACACCTGAATAAAAGGTACAGTAAATAAGAGGTACTGAAGTGTATGGCTTGATTGAAAGAAAAAATTGTTTAAATTAAAATTATATTAATGTTTATTTATCTGGGCATTCAAAAAACATCCCTGGATACCCAGAAGGCGTTGTTAGTATGGGCTGTACAAGACAGTGATACTCTTGACTTGTAGTGCCATGACGGGCTCTGACTCTACCCATTTTCTTCTGTCTGTGGCTGTACTCTGTACATGAACACACACTCCATGCAATAATTTTGGTCCAGTTAAGATTCAAAAGCCCTGGTGAAAAGCATCTGATAAAGATGATCAGTGTAAAGCAAACACAGCTCCATTCAGGGCTTCCAGAAGACTCAATCTGTGTTTTATATATGCATCAAAGCAGTCAATATAAATATCCTGTATAGAATACATCCAGTGCCTCGTCACCTTTACTGAGAACTGAAATATCACTCCTTGGCCGCTGAACTTGCCTCAACTGTCACCCATAAAATAACCCGACTTTAAAAGTAGTGTATGGTTGAGGAGAGGCCACAAAGCAGAGCAGTAAGCAAGTCATCTTCCTCTTCTGTATTCCATGGAGTGCTAGTTTAGTGTCCAATTACGATACTTAATCTGAGACCAGTCTTGAGCACAGTAAGAATCGATTGTCAGCCCTTTCAGGAGGAAAAATTCTTCAGTAGTACATTCATATGACAGAATGCTAGCAGATGATTGATACTCCTTCAGCTGTGACCAACTGGCCACTAGTGGGGTCATATGTTCCTGCCAGGTAGTAAAGGTCCTGACTGTTGTTGTTGGGCTTCCTCAAACGACTGAGGTGCTCATACTCAGCACGGCTAACCACCTGGCACTTATGGGAAATGGTCTGGACATCATTTTCATCCTCATGGCAAGACTGGTACAGGGCATTCTGAGAAGGAAAAATAAAATAAGGTTGAAAACTCACTTATTACTTGTGCAAATGTACAAAGGCTGAGCTGACCAGGTTAAGACTTCCCAAGAACATAATGTCATTTAGTGTTTACCTTGCCATCTCGGTGCCGTTTGCCCAGTTTAGTCTCTTCAGGGTGGTAGAACCACTTCACCTTTACAACCATATTGCTTGCCCAGGATTCCCACAGGCTCTCAATGCGGCCAATATAGGGGAGGTGAGGTCGGCCAGAAGATAGAAACACTGCACAGTCACCCACTCTGATTATGTCCTTCCCCCGGACAATGGCCTTGTAGAAGAGCTTCCGTGCCTTTCCCTTCAGGCCTCGTCTCTGATGACAGCAGAGAATAGAGATGAAGACTAAATACATGTATAAAGATTTCAAGGCTGACAATTCACTGCACTTTTCACAGAAATTTAATCCCACAGTCATTAAGAGACTTACCTGAGTGGGGTTCCCAGACCACCTCCACAGCTGACGCACTGAGACAAACGAAGACGAGTTGGGTGGGCTGTCTGCCTTTTGCTTTTTTGGACAATCCTTGGAGGATTTCGATTGTGCTGAAGACAGGTGGTTACTGAACATCTCCTTTTTCCGTTGATGCTTGCCTGTGCCGTTGCTCTCCATGGCCTTTGTACTGGTGACACCCATGGCTTTGGCACTAAAAGAATGACGTGGGGGGCCAGTTGTTGGCTCAGGGTGCTGTTGCTGTTGAAGCACTGAATGATGGGAGGACAGGCAACCCTGCAGTAGAAGCTGGGACGCTTCCTCTTCGTCTGAGCTGTAGGACGAATCGTTGTCGGAAGAGCAGACACTAGAACTGGACAATGAGCCTGAACTTGACGAGCTTGAGGAAACTGAGGAGGAGGAAGAGAGGGACAGGCGAGACAGAAAGCGACCGGGGCTGCGTAGTGCTGCCCTTCTTGCATCTTCCTCCTCTTCTTCATCTTCATCCATGTCTGAGTAGGAGCTGAGGCAATCACTGTGGCAGTTCAACCCATAATCTGCATATTCGGCAAGCCCTAGACCCTGGGAATGTTTCCGCATGTTAGATGAACCTTTCATGAGGTGACTGCTAGTCCTCTTGGCGTCTTTCGCCAGTAACATTGGCTGGGAGCAGTCTATATGAGAGGTCAACTGCCGTGTGCCCTTGGTCCCAGATCCCTTTTCCATTCTCACCCCTCTGGATTCGAATTCACCATTTCCAAGAAGCATGAGCGCTTTTCCGTTCTTCGTCTTCGGAGAGGTAACGCCTTCATGGTCCAGTTTGATCAAGTACTCTTTCCTGTCTCCTGTCTTTTTTACTCGAACATTTGATGTATTCTTGTGACCAAGTGGTAACCCGGATGGCAGTTGATTTCCAAAGGCGGTGTAACCATTAGCAATACTGCTAAAAGAATCAACCTCAAAGGAGGTGCTAAAGATACCTTTAGCTGGTGTGCCTATGGTTGAGCCAAGCAAGGGGAACATGTCTGTTTCTTTCTCTCTTGGCGTTTTCCTGGATAATCCATTGAACTGGAATAAATCCAGGGCAGGTCTCTTTTTGGACATTGTGACAGCTGGCCACACATGAAGAGACGGAGCCCTCCCAGTTATGTTTTCAGACATACCACTCTTTATAGACAAACTGCCCATTTTGGGTTTTCCTGTAAGGACAATGGGGAAAAAAATAACAACACACATTATCCCCTTTACCAATACCATAAAACTCTGACTCAGTTAATTATGATCTGCCTGACCCATGTTTACTTAAAATAATTTAAAAAATTCATTGCATGCACCTGGAACAACAGTGTGAAATGAATATGTCTGAGAACCTCAAATGAAAGTAAATCCGATTCCATTCTATTGTCATGCTTTTGGATAACATCTGCTGAATAGATGTTTCAAAAAGAGTTTGAGATCTGATCTCTTTTCTTGTGATTACCAAATCAAGAGTCAAGTAATGATAAAACTCCTGAAATCAATTACATCCAGTTTAGAGAACAGCAGGATTTGGAGTGACATACACAGTTGTGATTAGTTACCTGGCTTTGCTTTGATGACTGTTTTTTCTGGCTCTGCATTGCCATGCCATTCTGTAGAGATGTCACTCTGCTGAGTGCTTTTCTCCTGAATGGAGCTCTTCCTTCTGCGGCGAGTTGGTGAAGCCAGAAGGGCCGGCGAAGGCTCTGCGCCTGTAGCACATAGATCATACACCAAGCTTAACTATGAGTGGTGTGTCTGTTATGAAAAATAAATGCATGCATGTTTTTCCTCAATTGAATAAAACTCAGGATGTGGTGCAAACTTACAGTATATTTGGTACCCAGGGGGAAGCAGGCGAATGTTGGTTAAGGAAATCCAGCCACGATCTCCATCGTCAAACTCCACCATGACAGAGCCTTCCTTCTGCTCCTCTCCAGGACTGCCTGTGCAAGACATCATGAATATTCAACTTTAAGCCAAGGGCATCGGGCAGAAAAAGGTTTTTCATTTTTAGTGTGGAAGTCAGTGGTGTAGTTGAGGCCAAACACAGATATGGACTATGTGACTATATGGACTATACATTCACGTTTTACAATTCTGTTTTCGAAAACTGAGCATAGATTCTAATGGCGGCTGTAAGAGTAAACCCACTTTTTGTAGAAATTCAATTTTGTAAATTCTCAAATACTGGTTACTTTATTATACAACATCATAATATTTATTGTTCAATTATGGCACCAGACATTTTGGAGAACCTTTAGACATGACTACATTACTGGCGGAATGCAAGGTGCATGTGTCAACTCGGAAATTCTGTACCTCGGCGGACGTATCCAGGGTAGAGACACCTTGATCGCTCACTCCAGTATGCACACACTCTTGTTCCATCAGTAAGAACCTCCACTGAATCGAGTCGCACATCCAAAACCTAACAAACAGACATATTCAAACTCCATTATCAAAGAGCATATATTTGTATTCAAATGACATGGATTAAATGTAAGGATGCAAATAAAAACACATCTGACTCCAAGCTATGGCTCAGACAACTAACACGCAAGCCCAGCGTCTTTTGTGATTTGTTCCACCAGGCACTTTTTCAGTTTGAACCAAGTATCAAAGGACAGGAAATCAGTATCAATGAATAGGCGTTTGCTTGGGAACAATGAAATAAAAGAGCCTAAACTGATGACTTTATTGTGGTCATGCCAACTTCCCTCCTTCTCTTCTAAAGCCGGTCCTGGCACTGAGAGCTCATTCAGGCCTGGCACAAACAGGGTTGCTGTGGTGAGGATGATTTGCAGGGGCAGCACAGACAGAGATTTTAGTTCCTGGCCAGTTTGTAGGTAGTGGTGTTCCAGGCAAACACACAATAATACAATTAAACCACCCAGGAACTGAAGAGTTATTGGTGAATAAGGAAAGTATTGTTTCGTGAGAGCCATATGGTGGTCTTATTTTATTTTCATGAAAAGCTCCATTTCACTAGTGCTTTTAGACAGGTAAATAAATATACACTCACCCAGCACTGTATTAGGGGGACACTATTAATACTGGGTATGGTTTCACTTTGCTCTCAAAACAGTCTCACTTCTTCATGGCATGGATTCCACAAGCTGTTGTAAAAAGTCTTTTGAGATTCCGCTCTATGCTGACATGATTGCATCATGCAATGATTTTTCAGTTGCACTTTTATGCTGCGAATATCCTGTTCTCAAAAGTGCTCTATTGAATTCAGATCCGGTGACTGGGAAGGACACTGAACTCATTGTCATCTTCATGAAACCAGTTTGAGATGGGTTTTGCTTGGAGACATGGTGCATCATCATGCTGGATGATTAGAAGATGAAGGGATGCACATGGTCTTTAACAATAATCAAACGCACTGTGGCATTCAAGCCATGATTGAATGATGAATGGGCCCAAAGTGTGCATACAAACATTCCCATTACACCACCTCCACCAACCTGGTCTGATGACACAAGGCAGGTTGGGTCCATGGCTTAATGCTGTTGGGTGCCAGATTCTGACCCTATCATTTGTGTGCTTCGGCAGAAATCGAGATTCCTCAGACCAGGTTACATTTGTCCATTCTTCAACTTCTCGTTTTGGGGAGCATGCGCTCAGTGCAGGCTCAGTTTTCTGTTATTAGCTGACAGAGGTGGAACCCGATGTGATCCTAGCCTCGAGGCTCAATGTGTTGTGCATTCCGAGATGCTTTTTGGCTCACCACAATTGTACAGAGTGGTTATCTGAGTTACCTTAGCTTTTCTGTCAGCTTGACCCAGTCTGGCCATTCTCTACTGACCTCTCTCATCAATAAAGCATTTCCATCTGCAGAACTGCTGCTCACTGAATGTTTTTTATTTATTCTTAGAAAATGATAGAGACTGGTGTGCATGAAAATCCCAGGAAATCAACGGGTATAGAAATACTAAAACCAGTCCATCTGGCACCAACAACCATGCCAAAATCAAAATCTGAGATCATATATTTCCTCCATTCTGATGGTTGATGTGAACAATGAAGTTTTGCATTGCACTGCTGATTAGATAATTGCATAGGAGCTGGTGTACATGTGTTTCTAATAAAGTGATCAGTGAGTGTAAATAGAATTTCGTATAAGAGTCAATGACATGTCATTGATAACTTAATTGATAATGATATGATTTGAATATAAAAATGGATACAACTTTTATTTCAATAGTAATTTGTTCAATGGATTAATGTGGTTGTATGAACCATTTTCTGACTGGAATAATTAGTTTCACAAAATTTCAGGTTACACAACTATGCATTACAAATATCTACGATAAATGTCTACATAACCGATGCAATGTTGTGACACATTTGTACTTATTCCATTATTTTAATAAGAAGAACTGCACTTGGGTACACAGAATACACATATTGTCATCGACCTATAAATATACTTCAGTGTGTTACGATGGCTTAGTATCACACAATGTAAGGTCAGCAAAAGCTGAAGTAGAAAATTAAATTAACATGCATGCCTGGCTGCTGTCCTTCTACTACCATTAATGCTGACACAAATGTTACAGGTACACACAGCACACTGATCAGGTTGCTGGTAAATACAATGCCATTTTTGGTAAGGTTAGCCGAGGGGAAGACCAGAAAAGAAAGCATCAAAGCATTCAGCATTATCATACAGCCTGTGTGTATTCAGCCTGAATAAACAGCTTGTTTTTGGCTCCATAACACACCATATACGCCATATGCAGAGGCAAAAACGACAACCTTCATCTAGGCAGTCCCTCTTTGTTTCCCTTTTCAGCGAATCATGTAGCATAATGGCTTATGGATTGTATCATGAAGAAAAACCTTTCAATATTTTGTACAATTTGATAATTGCACTTCATAATCTAATTCTCTCCGTCACTGAGACAGGCGGGGGCTCGGGAGCTAGACTCGTGATAGGCTGTTCCTCATTAGATTAAAAAAAACTAGCTCAGGCCGTGAGAGAGTCATTTTATCATGAAGCAGAGAATTGGAGGGATGAATAAAAGGAGCAATGCATCTAATGTATTCAAATGATTGTGTGCAAGAAAGCGCTGTTGTTTGACGCTGTGTAATCAGTTTATCTCTCCCCACTGGGTTACATAAACCATGCGTGTAAGTGTAGTCCGGAGTACAGCCCCAAATACGTTATAAATAAATAGATAAATAAACAATAAATCAGTAAAACATTTTTGTAGGTCCCCTGGGGGTGGAGCAGAACTAACTAGGAACAGTCATCTGCAGTAAGCACCTGTAACTGTATATGGCAGGACTGCTGGTCTGAATTAAGAGTAGATCTGTAACCTGGAGCTACACTTTGACAGCAGTGTCAAACCATGAACTGGGCTCTCTCAATTGTGGATCCCCCATGTGAGCACGCACGCACGCACACACACACACACACACACACACACACACATACACACACACACAGTATCTACACCTCCATTACAACCAGATGTTTGGAAGTTTCTCTCCTGACGAATTTGCGTTCAGTAAAATAAAAAATTAGCAATAACATGCACATATGAAAACCACCACAGGCCTTAAGCCTGATTTAAACCAATCATATGCAGCAATTTACTTCGTTTTTAACATACCTACACTGACATGCACAGATGTTCTGTTTTAGATTTGTTGATCACAGGCAGCGCTGGGCTTTTGTAAGTTTGGTTGGTTGGTCATTTGATTCATGACGCCATGTCAGCTGCTAGAGCTGTTATCATGGCTGAATAATCTTTAAAGATTATACTGTCTTTAAAGAGTCAGAATGGGGGTCGACTTGTTTCTTAGGAAGTCGTTTGGGTGATAGTGAAGGTGTAGGGTTCAGTTAGATTTACGTATCTTATATGGCATTTTTAAGTCTGTATAGGACTGTGGTGGCCTAGTGGTTAAGGTATTGGGCAATGGACCAGAAGGTCCAGGGTTCAAATCTCACCTCTGCCAAGCAGCCAGTGTTAGGTCCTTGAGCAAGGCCCTTAACCCCCAATTGTTTGGATTGTAAGACTGTATCCATTGTAAGTTGGTCTTGATAAGTGTGTCTGTTAAATGACATAAATGTAAAGTATTTGTGCTTCTAAGAGTTTAAGCTGTGGAGGGGGAGTAGGCTTGTGAGAGGATATGAGAGATTTTACTCAGGACTGATAAGAATAGTTTGTGAGCAGCATGTAGACCATTAGACAGAGCACTAAACTTCTAAACAATAACTTAAAGGTGGCTCACCGCTTCCTGGAGCAACTGTTCCAGAGAGTAGATCCGTGGCCTGTTTCCTCTCTCTCCTTCAATGACAATACTGTAGCTGTGATAGAAAATAAAGACAAAGACAAAGGTGAGTATGGCTGCATGAAGTACTTTCTCACTCGTTCTCCTTTCCGGATTTCAGTAAACAATATGCAATTTCCCTTTCAACATTTCCATCTGTTCACATTTGAAGTGGTGCGTAGATTCGAAGACCCTTACATATCAGGCAGGTCCAGTGTGTGCACGTAGGCAGCGTATAGCAACTCGTCCTCTTTAGATATGAGCACTTTCAGTCCGTCATGCAGAGCTTCTTTACTCAGGACGCAGTTGGGTAGGGCTGAACACAGGACACAAACAAATTAAATGAACACATTTGGTTGTGTTGCATTCAGTAAGGTCTGTTTAACACACACGCAAAAAATAAGGCATGTGGGCATGATGAATCACGATAGAAAAGATGCAACGTTGTGTGTCACGTGCAATGCAAAAAGAAGAGAAACATCAGAAGCATTCTGGTAATTACGCAGTACATGCTTGTGCCTGAGTCAGTCAGATCTCGGGAGAGAAACAAGCAACTACCGTATTTTTCGGACTATAAGGCGCACTTAAATCCTTTAACTTTCTCAAAAATCAACAGTGCGCCTTAAAATGCGGTGCGTCTAATGTATGAATTAATTCTGCTTGTGCTTTCTGACCTAGAACCGATTGTAGATGGTACACGGCGCTCATATATCTGTCAAAATGTTTTAGCACGGCCTTGGTAAATTACGAAGCTTACGGCCATCGTAGTGCGCAGCGTCGCGGAGTAATACGGTATGTGCTTCAGCATTAGGGTACGTGCATTCATTCATTCATTTTCGAAGCGGATTTCAAACACAACGCTATCAGTCACGCAGTACAACATGGACATAGAGCAGCTGTGAGAGAATTCAACATTAACGAATCAATGGTACGGAAGTGGAGGAAGCAAGAAGACGCCCTGCGCCAGGTAAAGACCAAACTTTAGCTTCTGACGGAACTTAAGAGTTTTGTTTCATTTCATGCGTCTTATAACCCGGTGCGCTTTATGGTCCGAAAAATACGGTAGGTTTCTAGAAACAAGCCCAAAACAAAAAAAGCCAAAAACAGGCATTATTTCTTTTGCATTATTACATAAGCAACCATTAAAAAATACTGTATTAAATGTAATTTTATATTTAAAAATATTGAATGAATAAATGAATACAAGAAAATTATGTTCCATATAATCAACTGGGTAAGTAGTAGTTAAAAAACTGGCTAAAGAGACCAGATCATTGATGGACCATCAGAGGCAGTTTTGATTTGTATGGAGAAAGGGATCAGGGAACAGTACGAGCAACAGGATAAACTAGCAGTTTTGCTTTATTAGACAGGTATAATGGAGAGAGAAAGGATCAGGGAGCAAGCCAAAATAAGCAATTACAGATTAGAAACAAACCACAAAAAAACGCAACTCGCGACTACCAATACTTGCAAGCAACTCCACAAAAAAAAAAAAGTTGCTTATAATAAGTGGACTTGGCAACTGTGGTGCTAAGAGGAACTGTAAATGGAGCTGGAGCAATTCACTTCCACAGCCACGTCATTAGTTCCACGCAACATTAACAATTTACACAGGTATCGTACATGTTGTTCATGGCTTTGCTCCAATGGTTCTGCACCCTACACACTAAAAGTGTGCAGATGTGTGAGAATCTACAAGATTAGCATTTACTAAAATATTCAGATTCCTCACAGTAAATTCTCAGTACAGATCTCAGTAAATTAAAAACTGCAGATGTTAAAAACAGTTCAAAACTGTGCAGTACGGTTTGTGTGTTTGTCAGTTTGCTCACCTGGCAGCATATTCCTGTGTTGCTCATCTTCCTCCTCTCTTTCCTCCTCCCGCTCAGAGAAGCTGCTGTCGTCCTCCATGCGGAATCCCTCGTCTGCAGCAAACCTCTCCAGCAGCTGGCTCATGCCTCGCCTTTTGGCAACCTAACGGAGTCACAAACCAGAGTGTGAGCCACAAAACACACATCCTCATTTATACTTACACATGTACACATTACATTTCATATCAGTAAACCTCTAATAGCTGACTATCAGTCAGGGTGCTTTTCCTACAGATTCATGCACACTTGAGCACAAATATAGACTTACTCAGGCACAAATTATAGCCCCATTATAGACGTCCTTAACAGGTTTGTTTTCCTGTACGGTTGTGACTCAACCATATATTGTAGTAGCAAAGGTTTCACCATTGCACAGATGTGTAGTTTTACTGCTGTGTCTTTAGGGCAGGTCACTGATGATTGTGTGCAGGCTTATGTCTTTGTTCTTTATCCATTTTCTAGCTTGGAGCAGGAACTCCTCACTATTCACCATCCAAATGGACACCATCCAAAAGGACATCACCCAGACAATGACTTCACATAGCTAAGGGTGATTTATGGGGTAAATATTTTCAAAATTATTGCATGCTTTATTTAAACAGTGTATCATTCAACGTGTGAACCCATCTTGTGATGAGATTCATCAGGACCTTTGATGATTCAAATGAAATGACTTTGAACAATCCCTCTCAGGATGATGAGGTTTTTATGGGTACCACGAGGCCAAGTCAGTACAACCTAAACTGTCATGGTAAGAGGACAACAACAACACAATTTATTTTTTCAGGATCATGTTGCTATTCAGCTGAGAAGTCAGTATGGTGCAGTATGGCTCAAATCCGATCTTTTCACCATATGTGACATGGATGTATGATCTTTGGGGCAGTGTGAACGGCAAAAAACACATTTTCAGTTCCAATCTGGGACACTTTCATATATGGTTTAGAAATCTGATACATATCCGATAGACGGCAATGCAACTCAAGTCTGAACAGCCAGCTCAGAATTCATGCGACTTTTACATAATTCCAACTCGACATTCACCATAATTACGTGCTGAGGAGAAGGGAAAACGAAAGTATCTAGGGAGGTTTTCAGTGGCAGTAACAGACCTCATAAATATTTGGGGTGATGTCTCTGTGTAAACAACATTAGAAGGGACATATCACAACCTCTGCGTGTTTGAGGAGATTTGTAAAGAAAGAACCAAACGCTGGACATGGCTGCAGTGTCAAAGGAAAGTCAAAAGCTTAAAGAAATCAAAAAGTGGTTGAATAAAAACCAAAGAAGTGGCTGAATAATGTGCCCTTTTTAACATGACCATTAAAGAAGTGCCTGTTACTGTCAACTCCATTTTGATTGTTTTCCTCTTAATGAGCGGGCCACGTAAGGCATTGCTAATTTGCACATGCACGTCAGTTTAGGAGCGTGAACTGTTCGGACAAAGTCGGACATAGGTCACATTAAAAGATTTTTTTTTTTAATCGGATTTGGCCCACTGTGTCTGCTGTATAAATGTAGCCTATGTCTTACCTGTTTGTTTTTTAGCTTTCTGTTCCAGGAGACGTCATCATTGTGAGACTGCAAAATTTCCAGCCAGCAACTTCTCCTCTGAAATAATAACAGCACATTAACATTGGTCGAGCAAAATGATATGTACTAAGAGTCACAAAAACACCTGCCATCACGGGTTATATTCGAGAGTAACACTTGACTGACCTTTCCATGGGCTACTGAATCCTTTCTCGCTGTCCTTTCTGATGGGCTGGGAACAGATTTGAGCAGACTGCTACCATGTAAGCTGTTCTTTTGTGAAACTCCTTTCCACCTCAGCCCACTTAGTTTCTTCTCCACAAGTAGGCCATTCCTGTCTTTACTGAGAAGTGTTGGCCTACAGGGGGTCCTTTTCCTGTGCTTCTCCACCCTCTTGGTGTGCAACGCATTCACAGACCCTAAAGCAGGTAGACAGAAAGTGAAAGTAACAATATTATTTTGTTTATTTTGTGTGTATTTTGTTTAGACTGACTGTTTCTGACTTCACCTATGGCAAACATACCCAGTCCATGTTTCTCCTTCTTGCTCTTGGCACTCTGTCCAGTAAGTAGCTTGACTATGGAGGAGGAGGAATCACAAGCTCCCGACTGATGTGCTTTAAAAGATAGGTTCTTGATGTCCTCTGGCACTTCTTCTATGTCATAGATGCCATCATCTTCCTCCTCTGTGTGATGAAGGAACAATTTAACGGACTGACATCTCGACTCCGATGGTATCAGAAGCAATTAGTGTAAAAGCCCTGCACTGACACTTCTTGGTGAATGATTTGTTTGATACTTAGGAAAGTTCAAATAATGGGAGTCAAATGTGGCTGTATTTGTCAATGTTTGCAGGAACTGGAGCAGTCACTGAGGCCAAATCACTGACAGGTTTGAACACTAGGCTTTTACTGACCACCCACAACTAGCTGCTGCATCTCTGGCTCACAGCCGCATACACATGCTCCAGAGTCAAAGATCTCTTTTGGCAGTGGCTCACTGGGGACGACGTGTCTCACATAGAGCAGAGATGGCACGGCGGTAACAGTGTCGAGTGTCAACACAGTGCCGACACACTTGTCACTTACAGGGCACTCGTCAACACTCTTGCGTGCCTGTGAAATGTGAAAAGGATAGCTTTCGTGGTAATTAACAGACCGCTTACAATAAGGCTCAGCTGAACCATGGGCTTTGCTCACATTATCATCTATTCCAGCTCTGGCTTTGTCTACACTGTTTTCCCTTATGGACAATTGTATCTTGTAGGTGCAGACCAGAGTTTTGCCTTCTCACCTTTTATTCTTTGGCTGTACCATTCTAAAAGCAATAGACAGATGAGCAGGGATGTTGAAGGTCCACTGCACAACATCATAGGACACATCTGCTTCCCTTTGCAGAAAAATCAAAACTCACCTGGCTCCGACAACTCGCTTTCCAATGAAGAGCTGTGATTCCCTGTGACTTCATGTTTGCTGTTGGACGAGGGCCTGTTGGGTATCATCTGTTGGGATAGATTCTCTAGGTGAGAGGAGCCATGGTCCAAGTTGATCTTTGACTTCCGTCCTCTCCGTATCTTTATCCTCTGACTCTCTGAATGTTGATGGGCTCCAGTCTCAGTATTTGCTGCTGGACAGGACCATAAAAGCTCATCAAAACCTTCCTTAATTTTGATTGAAGGCAGAAACAATTCTATTGAAAGACAAACCAAACCAATGGAAAAATCTTCGTATCTTTAAAATAAACAGTTTGAACACTATACTAATACTGGGTAGGGCCTCCCTGTTGTAGCTCATCTGCCTAGAGGTTTGATGTGGTGTGCATTCAAAGATGCATTTCTGCACACCACAATTGGATATCTGAGGTACCATAACTTTTCAGCCACCAATAATCATGCCAAAGTCAAAATCACTGAGATCACATCTTCTGGCAAACATTACCTGAAGCTCCTGGCTCAACGCCCTGCACTGCTGCCACATGATTGGCTGTTTAGATAATTGCTTGAATGAGGAGGAGAAATGTACAGGAACCAGGTAGGGTATTTCCCCATATAAAATACCAAAACTTGGGCTCCCATCACCCAAACAAAACAAGCAAAGTTACATTTGGATAACAGAGTTTGACTGTATTACATAATTATAATTAGTTTAACAGTATGTTTTCATTGGTGACTCTTGACAGGTGCAACAGTAGTCACGTTGTTGGCTGTAAGCATACCTGCGTCACTATGGCGTCCTGTCACGTTGCTCTGCTCTGTGGAGGACCCTGAAGCGGGCTTCTGTCTGTGACAAAATATGCTCTCTAGTCTGGATCCACGCTTGGTGTTGGCCTTCTGCTTAAGCTGGGCCATCTTGGAGCTCAGCAGTTTTGGCCTGCCTCTTTGCCTGCAGGGAGTCTTCGTTTCAAAAAGGAATGAAGTAGAGAAAGGAAAAGAAGGAGAGAGGAAAGAAAAATTACATTTGGGAATGAAGAGCAAAATGCTTCTGTTCTGACCAGCATACGAAATGGATTTGCAAATATAAATATAAATGCGTAAATATACAGTTTCCCGACTTTTCCATCACATTTCACATTTAACGCTACGCATGGGAAAGTGGCTACTTGGCAGGTCGTTTGACTATTGCAGCGTTGATGAATCAGTCACCTGTGAAGCACTGATGTGGTGGAAGGTGCTACTGGCAGTCTTCTTCCTCTTCGTGTCCTTTTCCACGCCTCCAGTCAGCTCTTCCTCTGCAACCAATAGGCCCGACTCCGCTCCCAGCAACCTGTCCATCACAACAGAGAGAATTCATAAGAGGAGTGGGGAGCAAGGGATGAAAAGGAGAGATCAGAGGAGAGCACAGGGCTTGCCTTCCCTCTTCGTGGCTTTCTAATAACCCTCTTTTCAGCCTTTGATGAATGGAGAGGCAGGGGCCCCTTTCGCTGCCACATGCTTGAAAAATTGGCATCTGACGGCCGAACGAGAAATATCTGAGCGAAGCACTAGTTAGGGAACCTCCTACTCAAAATTTTGTTTGTTCTTTTTCCCCTTCTTAGTTTCCCTCTCTCTGTTTTCTCACTCTTTTCCCCTCAGCACCAATGGTTTTAGGGGTTTGGTTGTACGCTAATACAACTCCCCTTTCTTATTACCATATCAATACATCTCTTCCTATACAAAGGAGCAAATGCAGTGGCCTTCAGCGGGGCTACTGAGAAACAGCGAGTGAGTGTGTGTACAGCTGCCAGACATCGAGCAGACCTATTAAGGTGAAATTGGGTTGAGCTTACACACACGTCATGCGGCCCACGGTCGGGCTCTCTTTTTCCTGTGCGTGTCACTCTTTTCCCCCTTAGCAGCAGACAGCCACTTCAAAGTCACCACAGGCTTGCCTTAGTCACTGCTCAGAGAGTTGAGGCTGCTGACAGCCAGCCTGTCAGTCAGTCTGGAATGATTGGCAGGCAAGTGTCAGAGGCTATAATGGCATGTTGTTGGTGGATGCCATGCTGTTGGCACAGTGACAAACCAGACAAAAAGTGGCAGTGCCCTACACAAGAGGTCTGTCTGTACACACTGAACTTGGAGTGTGCTCTTATATTCACAACACCGAAGCCTAACAGGGGAAGGCCGTGAACTATGTTTAAGGGCATGAAGAAGCATTTAAGGTAGGTTTCACGCTACTATCAGGAGATCGTGGGATTGAATCCAGGCGATACCACGGAAATCTCTGACAGGGTGCCAGGGAGCATAATTGGCCCTGTTCTCTAGGTGGGAAGGATGGTATTCCACTCCCCCATGTCAATCAGAGTGCTAGTTAATCACGGCTGTCTGTCAGCTCAAGTATACATAATAGGGCGGTAAACATACTCAACAAGTTTCTTCATCTGCCCTAAGATCCAGCAAGACCAGCTTCACGTGTGTCAAAGAAACAATGGGTTAGTCTCTGCCATGTAAGCTGTCATGTAATGGGAAAACCTAGCAAGTAGGTAGCAACTGGATATGACTAAATTGGGAACAAAACTGGGTAAGAATACAAAATCATGAGACATTTGCAACACAGAAGTAGCATGGGCAGTAAAACCCCTCAGGGGCATGGCAACAGAAAAATACACCATCACACACAGGCACCCTCATTTCGAAAACACAGACCAAGCCACATTCACTAATATATATGAACACACAGTGTTGGTTGTGTTGTGCATCTCTTTTCCGCTCAGCTGTTAGTGTTGGCTGGCTGCCCTTTACTCTGGGCAGTGCTGTCAGAAGGCATCAGTGTCCTCTACACCCAGAACCCCCATGCCCAAGCCCTGCTACAAAGAGCCTCTGCCAGGAGGGTCCATGAAGGGGGCGGGGGTTTAGGGGTTGGCTGGAAAGACTGCCAGGAGATACATGGCCAGGACAGATGGGGGGAATGAGGGGAGGTAGAGCATAAAACGCATCCCAAAACTCAGTAGGCAGGCTTTTTTCATACAATGTTTTCTGGAAAATACATGACGAATACATTGTGTATTCAAAGATCCATTTGAAAGGCTTAAGCACATTTTAAAAAACTTGGTATTTTTTGTGCATCGTACTCAGATACTAGAAAGGCTCATGTACAATTGAATTCAAATACCAATACAGAGAAATATATACTAATAAAATATTAGATGTTAATATTAATGGAAGAACAACTTAAAAACCACATCGACACAAATACTAATTCTCTTTCCGACAGTCCAAACCATAGCTTTCCTCCCTGGCACGATGCTGAATATAGCACAGAATAGGTACAGGAAGGGAAAGTGGAGGGGTGATATGTAGGAGAATGAGATTCAGCATCCAACTGGAATGGAAACAAGAGTAGAGTAAGTGAAATAGAGAGAGATGGTGGACAGAGATAATGAGACCTAGAAAGAGTAAAGTAGAATGAGACAGGGTGGGGGGAGAAATAGGGCAGTCCTAAGGGAGTCTGTTTGCCGACCTGAGCTGCAGTTCTGGATCGATAGACACTAACCTCTATCGACCTGCCACCGCACTCAGCATAGATGCAACCATCTAGCCCTGATACCCAATGCCAGTAGCCCGCCAGTCCTCGAAGAGCCCCGTATCCTGTACAACTACATCCACTAATGCTGGCCTGTCCACTCCTAAAAAAATTAAGTAAGTAGGCTAATGAGAATGGAGCCATAAAATGTATGAGATGCAGCAAGCGAGGGGCTACATGGCAAAGAGTACATTATCATCTCTCTCTCTCTCTCTCTCTCTCTCTCTCTCTCTCTCTCTCTTTCTCTCTCTCTGTCTGTCTGTGTCTCTGTCTCTGTCTGTTTCTCTGTCTTTGTCTGTGTCTTTTTCTCTGTCTCTCTCTCTCTCTGTCTGTCTCTTTCTGTGTGTCTGTCTCTAAACAAAAAATAAATAAACATTTTAGCCTGTAAATCTAACCAATTTCTCCATACCTGCACCACAGTCCCATATTCCCTTCAGCAGGCCATTATGGAAGTCGAAGGGGGTCTTTCTTTTCCAAAGGATCAAGGTGGATTCTTTGCAGGACAAGGAATTCTCCCGCACAGAGGTGCATCTGTAATTCCATGGGCCTGCTATTTTCAAGATGTAGCGCCAAGCTCTAACCTCAGCAGATCCACAAGGGAGTGGGTTACCGTGGAAACTCAAGCGTAACCTGACACCAGATCTGGAGTGAGCTTGGGAGACTGATTGTTTGGACTGCCTATTAAAGCCCAGTTTGCGAGCCGAGCTGACAGAAACCACCCTCCCCCTTCCCTGCCTGTCGCTACCCGATGGTGCCCTTCTGACCTGGTGACCCTCCCAGCTCTTGTGTCAACCCCATGTCACATTCCTCCTGTTAGCGGCCGAGCGGGTGGGAGCACAGTGCATGTGTGTATTTGTGTGTGAAGTGTATGGAGAGAGGGGGCGGGCATCTGAGACACACTGCCGGAGAATTCACAGCCCCCTAATTACAAAGGCCCTTCTCCTAAGAGAGGTCAGGATTACATAGTAATGAGATTCAGAGCAGGGGATTGATTAGAGAGCGAACAGGAGAGACAGAAAGCAAGAGAGACAGAAAAACAGTGTACAAGTGTGAGGGAGTGGGTAGTAGATTTTTATTTTGGTTCAATTGTTGTCAAACCAAAAACATTGCAGTTCTGATTCCCAGCACAATGATGTAGCTAAAGTCAATAGCATCCACCTGCTTGATTATATTATACTATTCATTTACGCCTTACAATATGCAAAATAACAGCTCAGGAAAGCATGATGTCATGTAGGGATGGTGAATGGGTGTCACACAACAATGCTTTCTGCAGCTGTCTGATTATTTAAGTGGTCATGTATATAGCATACTCAGATCTAGAAATCAGATTAAGAAATCCCATAAAGGGAGCTGGAATTTATTCCAGTAATCATTTTTCTCATAGCATTTCAATTGGTTTTCTCAGTCTGCACATGCGCTCAAGCCTAACCAACACACCTGCCAGGTCTGGCTTTATTTGAGCTCTTTTTCCATTGACAATGGTGGTTTTTGTTTCTCGCAGGATCTGGCAACCCCAGAATTAAACAAGCCACAGAATTAAACGCAGTAAAATGGCTATCAAACACTTTGTGGAGACACTGAAATGCACTTTCTGAAACAAGAGAATTAAGAATTTCATTATTTCATATTAAAGTTATTATTAATTTACATTATTTAATATTTAAAAAATGATGTGAGATCATTGGCTGGTTGGACAATAGAAATCCGATTAATGCCTGAGTGCGTGATTACTGACTAAATCTGATTTTTTGTTATCAAATTATTAAGTGCATGTAAAGTCACTCACTGTTCAAACTGGACTTCATGTTTCATCTTTAAAGACTTCTTTGCGAAACTTTTGTTTGATTTTTTTTTCAAATACTATTATAATTACAAAACATATAAATATACAGTAGGTGCTTGGGTGGAGCAGTGAGCAAATGCACTGGTTTACCACCACAAGGACCTGGGTTTGAATCACAGCTCTTTTACATACATTCCCATTTGGCTGTGCCAGAGGGAGGGGAGGGTGGATGTGGAATTGTACTCTAGTACTGCAAGAGTGAGCCCTACCCAGTTCTGCAATGGCCTGGCACCCATCCCTTGCCTGCATTTTCTATTTTCAGGGGCTAGACCTTGGAGCCCCCATTGACCAAGAAAAAAAATCAGGGTTAAAATATGAAAGAACTGATTGAGCTGGATCCCTTAAAAATCATTTTACTTCCTGAATATGTTTATACATCTTGGGTTAATAAATGTAATCATTGTAATCACTCATGCATGGTTACGCATTTACAAGTGGATGCTACAGGACATACAAACACAAAATTCAGCCTGTCAGCTCTGATACAAGTCATTCAAACCAAACTTTGTCATATTGTGAATATTCATGCTGTATCTTATTAAAGAAACTACGAATATGCATGCTTAAAATGAAACCAGCCCTACAGCATAACCTGCAACCACTGTAGAGCTATAAACTCTGTCACTGGTACCGGCAGTCTCAGCTTGTAAAATTAAAATAAATAAAAGCTAACATGTCAGTTCCTTGTCTGCGCTTTATCATGACAATCAGGGGAACAGCTGGGGCAGCACATAATCACTTCCAAACATCAATTGTATTATCAAAAACAGAATGTTTATAGGCTTGCTTAACTGTTAGCTAAGTAGTTATCTGAGAGGGTGATTCTGCCATCATGGCAGACGGTCAGAATGTGACGTCACTCTCCCGAGCCCTATCTATAAAGCAGCTCGTTGTTCAATAGCTATTGTAAAAGGCTCCACAAAACAAGTGACAATGGAAACTATGGCCACACAAAAATTGAGTATTGCTTAACTGTTTAATATTGAGTACTCCCTGCTGAAACAAAAAAGCAGAGACCTGCACATGTTGCGTTTTCGACAGTGGTATGCTGGTCAATCAGCTAAACCGTCACCAGACCAGCACAAACCAGCAGAAAGCAACCTGAACCAGCATGGAATTCTTATGGTCTCGATATCTTAGCAGCATACCAACATCCAAAACACAGCATATGCTGGTCTTTGCTTGTTTTTGTGGGGCTGCACGCCACTTTTATGACTTTGGTGGTCACAACAGTTACTGTACAAATAGCGAGAGGGTTCTAGTCCAATCATTGCCAAGCCACCACTGGGCCCTTGATCCCCAATTGTTTGCATGGTACTGTAAGGCTATCAGTTTTAAGTCGCTCTCTACTAAACATTGTAAATGTTTAAGGAACATATTGTTTTTAGAGTTCTTTTGAAGTTCAGAGTGGTGTAGCTATTTCTTCTGCGTAGTAAAGTTAGCTTTGATCTTTAAGGAGGAATGTCTGAATGCATATTGTTTTAACACAATGTACATAAACAGCCACTCTAATTACAGCACAGGACTGATTGTTCTTTTTCTTTCAGCTACTTTCAAAGGCAGATCTTCTCGTTTTAGTTTTCAGTTCCACTGTTTTTTTCTTTCTTTCAATTCACCTTTTATGTAAACTCTAAAAATATTGATTTCAAATACAAAATGTATGGATTTTGGAGGAACTACAGAGAAAATGGATGGAAATTGGTTTCTTGAACAAATAACACAATGGATAGACACCACTAGACCTTACTGCTGTTGGAAAGATCAGCATGTGTAATGTCAGCTAACAGAATGTACTCTTATGGAAGTACAACTGTTAACTGGTTTTCTGCTTATGCCAAAGGTTTCACCCACTACCAAGTACATTTACATTTACAGCATTTAGCAGACGCCCTTATCCAGAGTGACTTACAACTGATACAGTCTTACACTCCAAGCAATTGTGGGTTAAGGGTCTTGCTCAAGAACCCAACAGTGGCAGCTTGGCAGAGGTGGGATTTGAACCCTGGACCTTGTGGTCCATAGTCCAGTACCTTAACCGCTAGGCTACCACAGTCCCATAAATGGGATAAATGGGACTTAAGTAGTCAGCATAAATGGTCAGCTTGTGTAATGCAACAGAGATTCACTTGTAGTTTTTTCCTCACTGTCATTTTTAGCATAACAATATTTGATGAAAACAGATTCATTCACATTTTCAATGGTCAAACTTTCAGAAATGAGTTTAATGTTTGCAACCTTTTGATACCCCAAACTACATGCAGAAAACTATGCACTGACATGCATTGCAGGAGTAAACAGCATACTTATTCTAGTGTCACTTGACAACCTGGCACCTGATACTCAGATCTGAGATCTTTAACAACAGAGCTGATGACCTCTCAGTGGCTTGTCACCTCTCATAATAACCTCTGACCTCTTACAGCCTCTGCCTGACATCAAGCCACAGCACTCCACACCAGAGTGAGATAGTCAGAGATACAATTCCAAATTGGAATAACACCCCATGGCTATGGAAAAACACGTTTCTGATGGGCTGCCAGGTGTGCCCTGTTTTCTTATACTGGGACACACCTAAAATCATCCAGTCAAAAACTAAATCACAGTCCTAAATCAATGCTCCAGTAAGCCCAATATGTACTCTTGTTGGACCATGAAAATGAGCATAAATAATGTTTTAATCTAGGCCCTTATTCACGCTTGGATACTCCCAGCACTGATAAATGAAAGTAGGGCAAGTTAATGACAATGTGTTTGAAGTATAGAATCCTGCTCAATCGTAGCAACAGTATAAGGATGTAACTGTTCCAGGCAGCCTGTTGGGGTGAGAACTAGTGAGCTTTAGAGCTCCCATTTCATTTTTTATTTTATTTTTATCCTGGTACACTCTGAGCACAGGCAGAAGAACACCCTTTATAGGGTGTTATTTACTTAAATGGTAAAGTTTACTATGTTATTAAATAAAATCATGGCTTTTGCTGATGTCGGATTATTCAGATATGAGGAAGCAACGCAAACCCTTGTTTTTTTTGTTTTTAAAGCCTTTTTTTAAAGCCTCTATTTGGTCATGATATGTACAAATATAATTTCCCATTACCTTTATATTAAGCTTTAGCTTTGTTTGTACTTCATTTTTTTATGTTTTTATTTATATATTAGTGTCATGTCAGCATTGATGGCAATATCCATGACAGGGGTAAGGTTACAACTGCATTCGTCAAATGCACTCACGCTGGGTCAAGTTAGAGAGATCAACTAACCCAATTTGGAATGTGCGACTAAACCAGAGTACCCACGGAGAACATGCAATCTCCACACAGGAGTCCACAGAGGATGTCTGGAGGTAACAACGCTACCCACTTTCACCACCACGCTGCCCAGATTAGTTTGTTTTAAAAAAAAAAAGCAATACATTGAACGCATATAGTATAGGCCATAACTAGAAAGAGCGGCTTCCTTCTCTTTTTGAGGTCTTCCAATACAGGGCTTTACGACTTTATGATATATTTCGGTGGCAGAAAGTTATCGTTTGTTTTATTTGGTGGATGTCATTATTAATGGCGTGGATAAATGCAGAGCGGGGAAAGCATGTGTAATTAAGCTCCAGCTACTGTTTCTCATTAGTGCTTCACTAATCAGCCTAAGCCATAATAAAATAGGAGTTTTCTTAATCACGTAGGATAATCCAGTTTGACCGAGTTTATCAAGCTGTCTGTGGCCTGGCATAAACAGAAGTGCGTCTCGGGAGAGGAAAAACATTTATCACAGTGATAGATTCTCACTCTGACTTTGTGCAGGCATTTGGACACTTCATTTTATCAAATTAATATTGTTGGTGCGTCAGGGGTTAGGAGGAGTCGCAACACTTGTAGATAATCAATGGAAGTTGTAAATATGATTAATGCAGGCCTCTTTGGACTGATTAAGTACTTATTCTACCTCGTTTAAACCGATACCAGCCTTTGAACCTCATTTACTTAGGCACAACATGTGTACACAGCAGCAAGCTCTGTTTATTACCATAGGCAGTCATGCTCTCATGAACCACTGCACACAAATTGACCAATGTGTAGAGAAATTAAAAGATTTGAAAAGCTGTTCAAGGTTTTTAACGTGACCTTGCCTTATAAAAATGTCAACTCAAATGTGTTTTTTATGAATGAATCATGAATAAATCACTGATGTGGGTTCAGTTGAATGCACAGACTGGTCAAAGTGAGAACATAACCAACAGTTTTGAAAAGCATGAAAGCTTGTGACCAGCAAGTGTTATTGTGTCACAGAGCCTACCATGTTACAGTTTGAAAGTACAAGCCATGTGACTCTAGTTCACCAGGAAAGAAAGTAGGCACATGTGAGTGTAAACATGGAAGCTAACAGTAATTTACTATTCAATATAATGTATATGGTTTTTTTTAATGTTTTTTTTTGTGACTTTAAAAAGTATAGGAAACAACTCACTCATTTAATTTCTAACTTTCTTTCTCACACACACATGCACATAGTTTGTGACACAGACAATAGAAACTCACTTGACCCTCTTGACAGTATCTGTGGGGACATTGGGTCCAGGGGTGGGCTTGCGCTTCCGTGGCCTACCAGGGCCTCGACGGGCTGGGCTTCTTGAGGTGTCCTCTTTCCTATGAGCACACACAGATGGACACACAGTTTGTCAGTCACTCTAATTCACACTAATGATGCAGTATAGTGGGTAACACTAAGCTGCCCTAATTGGTAATGTGTCCACGGGATGGGGCTTAAGCTGGCATGGGGGACTTAACCCACTGGTCAATGGCTTAAGTAGAAGAGGGCACTGCACACACTGGGTGGTCTTAACTGTTCTGTTTAAGAAGAAGAGAAAATGGTTTGGAAAAAGTGCCTAGCAATGTAAATGTAAGGTGCAGACTGGGAGGTTGTGCTTCCTTGTGTGTGTAACATTGTAAGCATGTGTGATGGTGGCCTGTCACTCACTGGTGGTCATGTTTTCTCTGTAGCTTGGCCAGCTCTTTCTGTTTCTCCTTATAGCGGCGCTGCAGCTCTGCCAGCTGAACTCTCATTGCCAGCTCCTCCTGGTCCAACGTCTCCATTACACCCTTCACTGGGCATACCTGCAAACCCCACCCACATGTTAAGGATGTGGTGATTTGTTGGCTTTTATATTAAACTATCATTAAGAAGTCAGAAGCGGTTTTAATGTAAACCATTACATGATACCAGTCATTTCTACACTGGTTTCTTTACGCCAAGGTTTTTAAAAAGCCATCATACTTAAATAACAGACAAACCATGAAAATCAGAGTAACAGCATTTCTACACTGCTTTAATTATGTAATGGAAGTGACGACTGATCATTTTAACAAGTTTGTTTTAAATCCGTGCAGCAATTTCAAGTCATTTCAAGTAATTGAATGCTTTCCTTGCCATTCCAACTTTAAGTACAAATCTAGTTCATCATACACAGAATTGAAGGAATAATTATCACAAACGTTTCCTCTTCCTCAAAAAGCAGTCAAGCTGCCAATACATGTTTGACAGGTGTTCATAGTCCCATTAGTTTTATTCTCTATACACAGGCATGTCCATGATTTAGAGTAAACTGGTTATTCCCTTACTTCTGAGCTACATTAACACTGAAGACACAGTGCAAAACTAATTTCAGACATCTTGATGTCTTGATGAATCGACCACATATAGACTATATCAACAAAAGTTTGTGGACGCCCCAAAAAATTACATCCAAAACATGGGTTTTAGAATGAAGATTTCCCCCCACCTTTGCTCCTACAACAGCCTTTGTTCTTATAAAATGGTTTCCACTACATTTTGGAACGTGACTGTGAGGTCGGCTTCTGATGACAGACAATAAGCCCTGGCTCACTTTTGGTATTCCAGTGCATTTTCAAGGTGTCTGATGGAGCTGAGATTCTGTGCAAGGTGGCCAAATTCTCAATCAAAGTTGGCAAACCAATTCTCTATGGACTTTGTTTAACGTGGATGAATTGACTTGTTGAAAGCAGAAACCTATAAATGTGTTATATTAAAAGTTACTGGAATATTCCATACAATCCACTCTACTGTTTGTCTATGGAGAATCCAGAAATGAAAGTGTACCAGTACTGCCATTAAACTCCTTTAAGCTTTAAGTTTAATGAACAACTAAAACTCATAGACAATGAATTAACAATATTTGTTTTTAGTGGCTTCAAACAAACCATCGACCATATTTCAGAGATACAACAAAAAGTAGGAAAGTCCTACATTTTCAGAAGTGGGAAAGAGGTGGAGAAAAGATTACCGGTTCGTGTCGTGGTGTCCATTTCCACTTCCTGCGCAGGTTAAGTGCTCGACGTAGGGGTGGAAGTGGGGTGGTGTTGCTGTATGGAGCCACTTCCAGTGACCGTGCTGCTGCAAGGGTCGCTAAACTCTCTAGGTCAATGGCCAGGCTTTCTTTTCCTGCAGGGCATAAAGCATTATAAATTAACTTTTAAATATTTTTAGCATTATAGGACAAGAAACAGTTCAGTGTTGGAATCTAGCTTCCTCAGATTGCACTCATCTTCTGCTGCCTGATTTCTACCTCTTTTGAGAGAGAAAAACGAAACAATACTCAATTGAGCTCCTTCTTTGTCTTTCTCATGATAACATACTCTCAAACAAGTGACCTGATGAGGTAGGTATGTCTCATGCAAGTAAACAGAGTGAGAGTGACTGATTACACGCGTGTGGAGAGAGAAAGAGTGAGACATTGTGTTTGTATGACAAAGAGCAAAATAAAGAGCAAACAGCCTCTGAGCATGAAGTTGTTCCCTGCCGGCACCTCGTGCTTTCAGTCACTGAATGAGCGATGATGATAGCTATTAACCAGCTTATCTCTGAACACGGGGCCTAGGCGCCAGAAGCTGTGTTACACAGAGAGAGAGAGAGAGAGAGAGAGA
>JAJAGP010002253.1:4615-55781 GCA_025084515.1 Ancistrus triradiatus
TCTCATTTTGTCTCTCATAGTTGAAGTGTACCTATGATGAAAATGACAGACCTCTCTCATCTTTCTAAGTAGGAGAACTTGCACAATCAGTGGCTGACTAAATACTTTTTTTGCCCTACTGTATGTCAGTGGTTCAAATTTCTTATACCATATTTACATGTTGGAAATTTCAACGCTTGTAGGAGAGTAGCAGTGTATAGTAACTTACATAGTAACTTACATTCTTAAACATTTAGGTACCCCTGGTCAAACGACATATTTTCAAAATTAAAAAATATGACATATTTCCACATGAATCTTAAAAAGATACAGTGGGGTGCAAATTCTTCTAAAATTTAATACAGTGTCTTTAGTACAAATACATGCAACAACTACTTAAAGACCAAATTTCAATGAGTGCTGACTGTCGTGGACTTTCCTACGCAGTCACCTGACTTAAACCCCATTGAGCATTGATCAATTATGGGGGCACTTGAAAAGAGAGAAAGAGGAATCTTGGTGGGATAAAATGGATCATTAGATTTGAAAAATTGTGCAGTCCATGTCACTGCAGCAAAGAGAGGAACACACAAAATACTAATACATTCCAAAATTTATTTTTTTCCCCAAAAGATTCAACTTTTCATTGAAATTCCTATGAGGATTATATGACTTGTAATAAAAAGCATTGTAAGAAAAAAATGAAGGAAAAATGCACAACAGAAGAAGAAAATACATAAAATAACAATAAACACAAAAGAAAATCATAAAAACATAACATATGACTAGGATGCCCCAGCATGGTTAAATTCTATTACAACTGTTGTGTAAATATGACGGTGTTTGACTCTAAATGGGTAAACCTCAAGCATTTCTGTCGTTTGTAAGGACACTTTGCCACATCCCTAAAAACGGATAGTTACTATAGCAACTCGGTGCTCAGTGCCTCAGGCCATATGCTACCTTCGGCACACACTGGCAACTCACACAAGATGAGCTTGCATTTTTGAATCTCTCAAATACGGACACACATATAACCACACATCAGTAATGAATAATGTATCAGTTTAAACAGTAAGACAAAAGAAATACTGATGTCAGTACCTGTGAACATGCAGTGTCAGTGCATTTCTCAGTATCTGCAGAACAACAAGCTGCAGTTTTGTCTCTCTTCCCTTGAGTGCCTTTAAGGGGAGGACATGTCTAAAATTTCTAATGTTCTACATATTCAGAAGAATGATGTAACCTTGCTAGAATTTTCTGACAATTTGCATTGACAGTGTGGGACAAATAAAAGTAACTGATGCGTCTGTAAATGTCTGGTCATAAATAGGCCAATCTTTACAACATCTTAAAAACAATACAACATTCTTACACCACTGACAATGCGAGCACCAGGTAAAAAGACTTGTAGTGTATAAGGCAAAGGCGTGGAGCAAGACAGCAGGCAAGTGGAGACAAATGCAAACAAGACAACAACAGATTTTGTCTGAAACGGCCTACTAAGCCAGCCTAAAATCTGTGTAATACAAAGTGTGTAGAAAATCCTGGATATTTACAGGATGCCAAAACTACCTTTACTACTCACACTCACATTTTGCAGTATTCTTCCAGCACACAGTCGTTTCATTTTCATAATAAAACATGTGAAACCCTACATGAAATCTGATCTCATCCAGTGGAAACTGCTTTTATAGCAAAATTTAATTACAGTCAGTTCCAGAGTAGTATTCTTAACTGTATGCAGCATGCACTATATACCGAGAACACAGCATGGCAGTATTCCAGTCGCACCGCTCTGTCTGCCTGGCAACAACCAGATTGGTGGATATACACTGGCATAAAGCCCACGTTTGCCAGTCAGCTAGAGCAGTATTCCAGCCAGACGACAGACGTCTCGGAGTATAAGTGAATGTGGTTAAAGAGACTGCCCACCCTAAAGCAATAAAGGAGAGAAGGGAAACGGGTGCATGCAGTGTATGCGAGCTGGATCAGTGATGCCACTCCATACCAAGTACACATTCATAAAGTGATTAGTAAAAGATGAAGAACATGCATAAGTATTTTATGACGCTTTGTACTATATCTCACTAGAGTGGGGGACCCACAGGTTTATTCTCAATCTCAGAATTCAGATTTTATCTCATCCATGATGCTGATAATTTGGTACATTACACTCTGCAATTGTCTGTAATACAAAAAGATAATGAAAGACGAAATTACAGGTTTCCTCTTGCTCCAAAAGGATGATCATATGTTTGGCAACAGAATGGGTGAATTTCAATTGGTGTCCAAATTGCAATAGCCTACAGGGGGAGACAGAGTATATCAGTGGAGGAAATGATGCTGGAGATGGTATTTTGTTATATCATGTAATAACATGCTATTTACTGATGGTACCATGTCATACTGTTGTTATGGTGAGTGCATCAACTGTCATATAAAATACACGAGGGGGAAAAAAATAGTCTTTTCTTATCAATGGAAAAATAATTACAGTAACAATACCAAAACAAAATGCCAAAACGTTAATTAGGAAATAAATCTTATTAGACCATGCTGCTAACAGCCCACCAGCCATGCATTTCTACAGTTTTCAACATTTAGAGCATTTTTGAGTTTTTTAAAAACAGTTTTTAACTTCCAGTCTGCAAAAACAATACATTTGTATTACCTCTGCTTTTAGTGATCTGTACACAGTATGAACAGTGGCTGTTCATATTATGATATCGCATGTTATGCTGCTTGGACATTGTGTGAACACCACACAGTAACACAGGCATTTATTATGACTATCAAGACTACAGGTGCACCGATTGGAATTTTCTAGCTAGCTTTAGCTTGAACCTCTTTGCCTTTCTTCAATTTTGCATATCCAGCAGGGTGATGCTGTTTTACATGTCTTCTTAAATTCCCTGTTCCAAACGTTTTCTGACATGTTCCTCCATGGTTTTCTTTCGGCACAGTGATGAAGCCTGCTTCCACACTGAAGATATGCTGCGTCTGAACTAGATCCCTACTCATTCATTAGTATTGTGCTATATAGACCTAGCACTAAAAACACAACTAAAATCTGACACTTCCTCATCATGGACATGTCAGCCCTGGTCTTATAAACAAACCGGCAAGTGGCCGAGCCATGATTAAAGCACTGTACACACATGAACTGAATTCTGAATTAAAGTTAGTGTAGCACTGAGCTGGTCATGTGTGGCTGTGTTTGTGTCGCCATCAGTGCACAAGTTAACTGTGACCAGCACCAACTCACATGAGACTGATTGGCTGATCATCAGTTAGGGCCGATTCTGGTCACCGGCCGACCGATCGGTGCATCTCTAATCAAGATATTTTATATAAGTAATATAGGTCATGTACACTCACCCATCACTTTATTAGGTACACCTGGTCTACCACCCAAATAGTACCTGACCTGTTGTGATCCTGCGGGGGCCTGACCATTAGATACCTTTAGGGGACTAACATGGTATGCATGTAGGGAACAGATGGACTGCAGTCTGTAATTTTAGAACAACAAAACGCCTCTACAGAGGAGGAAATAATTATTTGATCCCTCGCTGATTTTGTAAGTTTGCAGTCTTTAATTTTAATGGTAGGTTTGTTTTAACAGTGAGAGATATAATATCGAAAAGAAAATCACATTATATAAAGCATATACATTGATTTGCATTTCACTGAGTGAAATAAGTATTTGACCCCCTAGCAACCATTAAGAGTCCTTGCTCCCACAGCATAAAATTATAGACTGTTCATTTCTTTGTCAGTGAGCAAACTTACAAAATCAGCGAGGGATCAAATAACTATTACCTCCACTGTATATGGTAAATGGAACTGATAAAATGTACAATAAGTGTAGAAATAAGGAGATGTAATAAAGTGGTATGGGTTAGGGTACCGGACTATAGACCAGAAGGTCCAGTGTTCAAATCCCACTTCCACCTACTGTTGGGTCCTTGAGCAAGACCCTTAACCCACAATTGCTTAGATTGTAAGCTTGTATCAGATGTAAGTCGCTCTGGATAAGGGCGTCTTCTAAACGATGTAAAAATGATGTAAATGTACTGTATCACGGGCATATATGAGTCGGACCTTGCCTGAAATGACATTATGCATTGCATACCTGTAGTATAATTCCATCTGCAATAATGGATCAGTTCTGCCTGTCCTAAAAGCAGCTGCTCTTTCAATATTTCATGTGTCCTAGAAGCGCCTAGAAACGCCTGAAAAAAAAAGCTGTGGTCATTTATCCCATGCTTTAAGTAGACTGGAAGAAACAACCTGCCATTTTATAAAAGCTTCTGTGCTGCTTGTATTTCGTGCCAATGTTACAGCCACTGTAAATCAAACTGAAGATGAAGATTCAATTTGGAGGCATGTTTCATTCATTTGAAATGCTAAAATAGCACTTAATAGCAGTGATTTTCATAAAACATGCCATCTGATGAGTCATACCAGCCAATCTCGGCGCAATCAAACAGTAAATGTTACTCTAAAAAATTTTTAAGGATTCAGCTTGAAAATGTAGGTATTCTCCACATAGCATGTCTAAACTGTATGATAGGTGACGTCATGGTGTTTCGGTCCCACTATGTCTGGATCCATTCAGAACGATGTCATTTGCATTAGAAACGAAGCATTTGACAGCACTAAAAAAAAGTAAAAGGCCATGGTTGGGTATTTTTCAATACAGAAAAATCCTGCAAAATGCAGGAGCTTTGAAAAAAGAAAAGTCATTTTTTTCTCCCAAGCCATTACTGAAAAAGGCAGAAAATTTATGATTTGATTACATAACCATTTCTTTTTTACACAGTGTGAAAATCCAGCTCTCATGAAACAATATGGTGACATAAATCTAAAAGGTTTTGTGGAATGATCTGCCTCCAAGCCTAATTGAAAAAAATAATTACTGAATTGAATTGAACAATACAAGACATAATGACAGCATTTCATTATCTTTGCTTTACTACACACCTTTATTATGAATAATTCCTTGCAAGAACTCAGACTAAACCAAGAAAGTTCCATCAAAAGCTAAAACATTACTAAATATGCTGGTTATCCAGCTGGCTATTGCTGAAAGCTGAATTCTCTAAGTAACAAAAACAACAGCCTTGTTCAACTACCTAACATGCAAACTACCAACTCTGATGTGGAATTGCTTTGCTTCTTGCACAAACATGGACAAAACTTTGATTCACTGACCTAGGTTTGTTCATTTTCTTGAAAACACAGACAATTGGCTCCTCACCAAAGCAGTAACACAGACATCATGGCAAACGATTCTGCACTGAAAGACAAACCTGTTAGAGATATATTTTCCTCATGGAGCGAAGTCGAGGACTATTGACTCTTGAACCATAGCAATCCAGGATGTGCAATCACTGATTCGCCGCTCATGAAAACCCTCTGTAATATCTCAAAGCGTTTAATCTTTAAGACTGTAAGACTGTACATTGTTTTGTCTTCTTCTTCTTTCGGTTTCTCCCTTTATCAGGGGTCACCACAGCGAGTTAAACGTTTCCACCTCACCCTGTCCTCCACGTCCTCTACACGCACCCCAACTCCCTGCATATCTTCATTTACCACAACCAAATAACTCCTCTTTGGTCTCCTCTCCGTCTCTTGCCTGGCAGCTCCATCTCCAACATCCTCCTACCAATATATCCACTATCCCTCCTCTGCACATGTCCAAACCATCTCAGTCTTCCCTCTCGAATTTTGTCTCCCAATTTTCCAACCTGTGCTGTCCCTCTGATGATCTCATTCCTAATCCTGTCCACCCTAGACACTCTTAAAGAGAACCTCAACACCTTAAGTTCTGCCACCTCCAGCTCTGCTTCCTGTCTCTGTCAGTGCCACTGTCTCCAACCCATACAACAAGGCTGGTCTCACTACTCTCTTATAAATCTTTCCTTTCACTTTTGCTGTGACTCTTTTGTCACACAGCACTCCTGACACTCTTCTCCACCCACTCCATCCTGCCTGTACTCTCTTCTTCACCTTCTTTCCACACTCCCCATTTCCTTGGACAGTTGATCCCAAGTACCTGAACTCCTGGACCTTTGTGACCACTGATCCCTGTAGCCTGACTGTTCCACCTGACTCCTTTTCATTTACACACATGTATTCTGTCTTACTACAGTTGACTTTCATTCCTCTCCTTTCCAGATTATACCTCCACCTCTCCAAGTTCTCTTTACCTGTTCCCTGTTCTCACTACAGATCCACAATGTCGTCGCAAAAAGCATAGTCCACGGACAATCCGTTGACCTTCAAACTGTAGTAGGTCCATCACCAGAGCAATAAGAGGGGACTCGGGGTCCGATCATTGATGCGTTCCACCTCTACCTTGAAGCTATCTGTCACTCCTACAGCACATCTAACCGCTGTCACGCTGTTGTCATACACGTCCTGCACTAATCTAACGTACTTTTCAGCCACTCGAGACTTCCTCATACACCACCACAGTTCCTCCCTTGGCACCCTGTCATAAGCTTCCTTGGCATGAAACCATACTGTTGTTACTGTTCATTGTTTTGTGTTATCATTTAATTGATTTGGATCACCACTGCACTGGGGTTCTGAGGAAGGGGGTGGTAGGGGTTGACTTGTTTTTTGTATTTTACAACTGTCTCTGTGGTATGCCTTGATATTTAAGGAAAATAGAAAAACGATTGTTCAAAAAGATATTTTCCATTATACATATTGGTAACTTTCTAGGAACAACTGATTTCCATAGGAGGCACCATCTTGATAAGTGTACACAGTAACGAGTTCTTGGAACTGCACAAGTCATAGTAAAAGCACATATCCATAATTTTACAGAATATGTAAAATGTCACAAGGGGTAAAAACGTTTTTTTTTTTTTTTGGTCATTTTGTTTTTTTCCTCTCTTTTTCTCCCTTGATAGATAATTATTTACACTCTGAAAGCCATGATAGTAAAAACAATACAAAATATAATATTTAAATATGCACTGTACAGACTTTAGAGTTCTGGAAGAAATTGCCAGTTGCATCAGTGTGCTGCACACATCTGGATTCGTAAAAAAAAAAAAAAAAAAAAAAAAAACTACCCGCCAGACACTTGCTTGACGTACGTAAATTTTATCTTCCAGATCCAAGACTTTTATCACTGGGGATGCACGTAGTAATTCCATCACAGATGTCCCCCTGATAACTAATCTAATCAGGGTAATTATATACCATAAGTGCTTATGGATATGTGAAAGTTGTAGATGTACCAAACGACTTAAAATGCTGTTAATCTGAAATAAGATAATATATCATCACTTAACTTATATTGGTATTGTCCTTGTGTAGATAGCCTGCTATCAGGAAGATCCTAAGCACATTTGTTTGTTTACTTAGTTTGTTTAACTTCGTCATCAGCATCTATGGCCATTGTACTGACACACAAGATTACATATATACACACACAAGGTTACAGCAAGACTAGTCTCTCACACATGCACACACACAGGTCAGGCAAATTTAGCATAATCAATTAACCTAATGCATGTCTTTGGACTGTGGGAGGAAACAGGAGTACCCGGAGTACACACGCACACGGGGAGGACATGCAAACTGCACACAGAAAGGACCCAGACTGCTCTACCCTGGGATCAAACCCAGAACCTTCTTGCTGTGAGGTGACAATACTACCCACAGTGCTTTATGGTAAGTTTTGGTGCATCAGTGCACTGTATGTGACTAAATATTGTTTATATTGCTAAAACTTCAGATGGCATTGTGGACAGTGGTGGCTTAGTGGTTAAGGTGCCAGACTACTCATCAGAGGTTACAACTACAAAACCCTTGTTTCAACGAGCCACCACTTCTGGGTCCACCTTGAACAGCTCTTAATCTTCAGCTGCTGAGCTCAAAATGTAGGTAAGGAGATCAGCTGTAAATGCAAATTAACAACAGAATCACTGGATAATAATACAAAAGGGCTGAAAAGTCATCAAATAAGTAGTGAAAACAATCTGTGGGATAAAACATATTGGAGGCATGTTGCAAATTCAACTTCACGTACAGCAACCTGAAGTGTAAACACCTGCAGGCAACAATCTTGATTTACAGATGATAATCAAGTCTGGAGCGATGGCTATGGAATCAGCCTTCCCATTTAAATAAGAGAAGCATGTTTCCAAATGCTGGTTGTAATAAATCACAACTAAAACCAGTTATGATGAGTGGGGACTTCTGTTTACTTCCAATGTTTCCAATTAAATCTCTACCAAAGCCATAAATTATTATAGAACTGACAAGTGGGAGGCAACAGTAAGTGCTTTCCAAGCACAAGAAAATCAAGAACACCAGGTGATTGCAGTAACACCAGAATGGATAATGTGGGTAACGTTATAACAAATAAATAATAGTACTGTTTAACATGACCGTATTTTTGACTGTATTTTTATGGGTGGCACAATGGCACAGAACTCAGTGCTATCATCACTGCTTTGATCCCCATTTCAATTCCCAGGCCTGATTCCATGTGTGGAGTTTGCATGTTCTCTCTGTGACAGTGTGGGTTTCCTCTTGGTATTCTAGTTCCCTCCCATTTTACAAAGACATGTGTTCGGTCAACTACAGCATGTGTTTTAAATGCGTTTGGTCTCTAAACTGTCCCAGTGTAAGTCAGTGAGACTGTGTGGGTTGGTTCCCGGTCTAGGGTTGCACCTTGTGCTGCCAGTTAAGCCCTGGCTCCTTGCAACCCTGAATTACATTAAATAGGTATGACAATGAATCAATGAATGAATGTTTAATTTCAAACAGACAACATTCTTGCTATTTTGGATGCGTTACAGCACAAATTAAATATTGTAGTAGTTAAGAGAAAATGTGTGACTTAAGCAAGACACTTCACAATTATAGCTGAAAAAAACTAATGTCAAACTGCATGGCTGATTTTGTGTAACCTAGATTTTCTTCTCTGTTCACATGCAGACTACTGTCAGTTCATTTCCTGTCTGCTACCTACCGCTACATGCATAACTTATCCTGGAGAAAAAACACTCATAAAAATATACCAATGTTAGTACTGTTACTGACATTTTGTCTGAATATAGTTCTTGGTCATGTTTATGGGCTAAGATTTTCAAGAACCAGAATAAATTCATTCTGATAGAAGATTTCAAATGAACTATATATGTTCACAAAATTCAATAATCTGAATGAAATTTCAATTTATTCAGTATAAACATAAATGTAATCCAAACCGAAACTCAGGATGTAACATGAAAGGTGTACTTATATCTATGGAACGAATAGCTATTGTAAGTTCAGCATGTGAGCAGAGAGTTTAATCTCCTCATATATGTCTTAAAAAATATAAAACAACACAAATAGCAACATAGTTGGATGCCCACTTTGCCCATTCACACTTTGTATTACTTTAAATATTTTACTGAGTGTAATGAGAACTTGCTTGCAGAACCATTGTGTGCGGTGATGCAAACAATCTCTTACATGATACACAATTTCAATTAAAGAAGTTAGATAGTAAAGTTTACATAGCCATTATTTTACTTAATGGCTTTTTTTTTTTAAATACAGAGTACTCACTGAAATTGGATAGAAATTTATTTCAGATTGACTAGGGCTGTCACGATCATGGAATTTTAGCTGACAATTAATTGTCATACAAATAATTGCGATTAACAATTTAATTGTCTGCTTTTACACCCCTACTATTTTATTAGGCCTGTATGCTTAATAATAGTGTAATAACATATACCGTACTTTTCGGACCATAAGGCGCACTTAAAATCCTTTAACTTTCTCAAAAATCGACAGTGCGCCTTAAAATGCGGTGCGTCTAATGTATGAAATAATTCTGGTTGTGCTTTCTGACCTAGAACCGATTGTAGATGATACACGGCGCTCATAAATCTGTCAAAATGTTTTAGCACGGCCTTGGTAAGTTACGAAGCTTTACGGCCACCGTAGTGCGCAGCATCGCGGAAGTAGAGGAGTAATACGGTATGTGCTTCAGCATTAGGGTAGGTACGGGCATTCATTCATTCAATTTTCGAAGCGGATTTCAAAACTCAAATGCTATCAGTCACGCAGTACAACACGGACATAGAGCAGCTGCGAGAGAATTCAACATTAACGAATCAATGATACGGAAGTGGAGGAAGCAAGAAGACGCCCTGCGCCAGGTAAAGACCAAACTGAGCTTCCGACGGAACTTAAGACTTTTGTCTCATTTCATGCGCCTTATAACCCGAAAAATACGGTACTCACTATTATAATAAACTACATCAATTTATTTAACATTTACAAAGTTATATAAATAAGCATGTGTATAAGCTTGAAAATAATAGTTGCAAGTGTGTCTGTCACAATCATGAAACTTTAACTGGCGATTAGTTGTCATATAAAAAATTGCGATTAACAGTTTCTGTTCATTGAATGCAACTAATGAAATACAAGCCTAAAGTGACTGAACAGCCATCTTGCTTACTAGCCATGTTTAATACTAATACTGATTGCTGTCAGAATGAGGCACTGCATGTGCATGCACCCAAAAACTCACACAAATCCCTACAATTTCACAAAAAATAAAAATGCAAAGCATAACAAAAGAGGAAACATCAGTAACAAAACTTATTCTGCAAGCATACATGCCAAAAACATAGAATTAAGTACACAGCTAACAAATACACCAACATTACTCACCGCTGTCCTCTAAACATGTTACAGCACCAAGTTGCATGTTCAGACTTTTTTTGGTTTCGTTAACCCCATTACATCTCAATTAATGCATTAATTTTCTTTCTTTATTCTAACTTCTTTGTCTCAGCCCAGTATACTCAATTTACATTCTGCTTTGCTGCAGAACTCTTAACTGTACTCCTATATAATTGTGATCATTTCATTTAATTGCGATGATATTAAATAATTGCAATTAGATGATTATTTCATAATGTAATTGTAATTATGGTCCTAAGATTGACCTTTATTACATAATAAATGCTTGATATTCCAATTAATCTATAAGGTTCTATAATTCTATATATATATATTTTTTTTTTTTTTTGCTCCATGTAAACATATCGGTAATTTCATTTTTTTTTTCCTTATACAGGCCATGTGCCTTGACTTTCTGCTAGAGAATAATAATGGTTCAGTAGGTTATCATTACAAGAACAGATAATGACCAAATTACAGGTTAAAACTCAGACTGATAAGAAACTGCACAAACACACTGTAGATGTACTTGTGCTGTAAATGATGTACTTGTGCTAGGGTACATGTGCTAGTACTTCCATGAGCAATAAGATTTATGCATTTGTTTGGAGACATGTACACCACATACACACAAAGTACACTGGCACACTTGATGAATGTGAGTTTTTTGGGGATTTTCTAGCAAGTGTGACAGTGTTGCTGCACATGATCTCATCTCCATAAGAAGATAACTGCCCTTCAGCGACAGATTTCTTTCTGATAAACAAACATAAATGTATACAATATTGCAAGTTTGTCATGCATCCTCACTTTGCCTCCCCATGCTGAGTGAGACATAAATAACTCGTGTCCCCATCCCCCACTCCCCCCCTACTATAGTGTTCTATTTCAGTATTAACTCTCTCTCTTTCTCTGTCTCTTTCTTTTAGAGTTGCAGTACTGCCCGCATCTCCACAAAAATAACACCGGAATCTTTATTCTCCATACCTACATAACATCCACTCTGTACCAACACATGCTACATGGACATAAACATGGCATCATCTCCGTTAGCTCCTAATCCATCACAGCGGTAAACAATAACGAATCACCACCCCCGTTCCTCTGTACCATTGTGACATACTGAACACTTACCTAATGAGGCCATCATTCCACACTGAACAAGCACAGCTCAACAAATACATAGACACGTATGCATGAGCATGTGTAGGAGAAAAACAGAACGTGAGCTGTACACTATGGAGCAGATTCCTACAGACACAATAACAACAGAGATGACAATGAGATCACCAAGTTCCTCCCCCTCCACTCTTTTCCTCTGCTCATCACTCACATGCTCTCAGGACGCTCCTGAGGCAGACAGGGGACCTGTCCAGGCTCGGTGGACTCCACTGCTCCCATTCTCGGCTATGTTCGCCTCCACCTACTCCCTTTAATCCATTGCCTAATCATGAACCTCCTGGTCATCCACCTCCCCTCTCTTCCAGATGCTGGTTGTTAGGATAGGGGAGCTGTGTTGTAGTAGGAGCAAGATGGAAGAAAGAGCATCCAGGCTTAGCATCTAACCATCTTGAGATCCCTCTATCCAGTGATCTGCTTCATCATGCTCTCCTGTTTCTACATAGCAGGGGGAGGAGACTGATGCGTTCTTGTATCCGTGACAACAGCTGAGCCTTAAGGGTAGCGATGCAGAATGGTGTGCGATTGTGCAGAGGTATTAAAGATGTAGAGAATAACAGACGGAGGGAGGTGGAAGATGATGCTCCTTCTATCGTACCTCCCCTCTGATTCGCTGGGCCATTCAACAAAGCTACTGTTGGTGATCATCTTCTCCCTCCCAGTCTTTCTCTCTCTCTCACTCTCGCTCTCTCTCTCTCTCTCTCGGGTCTAGTTCGGTATAAACAATCAAGCAGCTTTTCTCTGGCTGTCTGCAATGGTGCCCCTCTTTGTAAATCGATTACAAACAAAAGAGAACCCAAGCTAATCTGTTTCGCACATCCTCCACCACATCCCTCTCATTATCTTGCATGATAATGGTTGACATTTCACATTTACACTTTTTCAGCAGTCTTTCTCTTTCAACGAATAGCAAAAGAACCTGCTGGTATGTTTTTACAAAATGGAAACTTCCAGCAGGGTTGGACTGTCAAGCCAAAGCAAAAGGAGCTTAACAATAGACCCTGAGAAAAATCACCCTCTCTGTGTGCGTGTGTGTTTGTGTCATGTATATTTTGTCAGGCCCAGGCAATTTTGACTTCTTTAACTGCCTTTTCTCCCCATAAAAAAGGCAACTTTTTTTTTGGAAAAACCAACAGTTTTTCAATCAAAAGATCTGCTTTAGGGTCCCGAGGTTAAGGGTTATGGGTAGGCGTAGCATTAATTGCCTACAGTAATCAGTTACATGAATTATAGTCACTGGAAAGTTCTACGTGTGTGTGTGTTTTATTTTAGTTTATTCATGAAGATTTGGTCAGCATTACTTTCTCATTGTTTAAAAACCAAAGCACTAACTCTGACATGGGGTGTGGTGGGAAAACCCAGGCACGCAGCAATACTGGTTTTAATCTCTGGAAGTTCTAGAGCCGAAACCAGCTTATACGGAAACATATCAAAGAGGAAGGACCTTCCTTATAAACACTTAAATATATTTCATATTATATTAATATGAAATTATTATGTATATATTATTAAAATACACATTAATATAAGAGATAATGTGCTTGTCTGTGTGTTTTCTGTGAGCTGTGCAATAAGACCAAGGTTTGATGGAAGCAAAGCACCTGGGATGCATGCTCTACAGAAGCACCACAATGTGGCTGCATCAACATCCATAGCTAGACTGCCTATGTGAAGAGCAAAACAATACAAAATGGCATCCACAAGCTTTCGAAACAATATACCATGGCGTCCACACACTGTGGAAGCAACAAAAATGGCATCCACAAACAATGGGCGGTATCTAATTCCACTGAAACGGGAATAAACCCACAAAAGATGATTTTCGCTTTCTCCCACTTCTTCTTCTTCTTCCGGTTTCTCCCTTTACCAGGGGTCGCCACAGCGAGTTAAACGTTTCCACCTCACCCTGTCCTCCACGTCTTCTACTCTCACCCCAACTCCCTGCATATCTTCATTCACCACAACCAAATAACTCCTCTTTGGTCTTCCTCTCTGTCTCTTGCCTGGCCCGCTCCATCTCAAACATCCTCCTACCAATATATCCACTATCCCTCCTCTGCACATGTCCAAACCATCTCAGTCTTTCCTCTTGATTTTGTCTCCCCATTTTTTCCAACCTGTGCTGTCCCCTCTGATGATCTCATTCCTAATCCTGTCACTACTCTCTTATAAAATCTTTCCTTTCACTTTTGCTGCGACCCTTTTGTCACACAGCACTCCTGACACTCTTCTCCCACCCACTCCATCCTGCCTGTACCCTCTTCTTTACCTCCTTTCCACACTCCCCATTTTCCTTGGACAGTTGATCCCAAGTACCGAACTCCTGGACCTTTGTGACCACTGCATCCCTGTAGCCTGACTGTTCCACTGTCTCCCTTTCATTTACACACATGTATCCTGTCTAACTACAATTGACTTTCATTCCTCTCCTTTCCAGATTATACCTCCCACCTCTCCAAGTTCTCTTCTACCTGTTCCCTGTCCTCACTACAGATCACAATGTCGTCTGCAAACATCATAGTCCACGGCGATTCCTGTCTGACCTCATCTGTTAGTCTGTCCATCACCAGAGCAAATAAGAAGGGACTCGGGGCCGATCCTTGATGCAGTCCTACCTCTACCTTGAACCTATCTGTCACTCCTACAGCACATCTAACCGCACCTCCCACACCTAAACAATAATACAGGTTTTCAGTTTCCCTATCATTCTTAGACTCAATTCAACTATTTTCTTAAACTTGAATTTTCTCTCAAACAAAGTAATGTCAATGCAACATTCTCCCACCATATGTCAACTTTAACCCCAAATGCTTGTTTGTCTTTTGCTTTCAGCTTTCTTTTCCCTCTGATTACTTATTACTTAATATTATTTCACTTAATTTCAGAACACTTCCTTTTTCCCCCCCAACTTGCTTCCTTTTCCAGCTTGTACCATTTAAACTCATTTAATCTTCAAACTTGATTGTTTTAATTTCAGGACTCTTTCTCTCCTTACAGATTTCCTATTTTTGTCTTCGCAAAACTTTCGCTCTTTCTCAAAAAAGATTTTCCATCTTATCTCCTTCCTTTCCTACTTTCTTTTCTGATCTTCATTCATTATCAAAATTCTCTGCCTCTTCCGGACACTTTTCTGTTTGTACTGATTCTATTTTGCTTTGATTAATATTGTAATAACATTATATATTTTCATTTCTTCAATCTTACACACATTCAGACAAACAAACCCTTAGCATACCAACCAGCAGGAAAAGATACCACATTTTGCGCTGCCATTAGGCATGTTTAAATAATGTGTCAACCAGTTGAGCTCCAAGCATCGATATGGCATCTGAGCAATGTAGTTTCATGCTGTACCCCTCCACCACACCCTGCTAGTGGCTGACTCTGATGCTACTGCACCTTTCACTAGAGGAGTAACATCACTGCAACGTGCACATCTACTGAACCGAAGTGGTAGCAGCAGCTCCATGCACCATGTTACAAACTTCACGTGAGTTCTAATATCTCAGTCATCAATGACAATATAAACAGAATAAAAGTCATAACAAATAAATTCTAGTGGAAACATCAATTACAAGTAAGATCTCAGTAGCGGACAATAAAGAGAAATTGTGCCACTAAAAAAATTCTTCTGCTCATACAAGACTGTAGAAAAAAACAGCATCAAACTGTCATCATCAAATTAACACTGCCCTTATTAAAGGAACCAGACCAAACATGCTGCATTGCTGACGTAATCGATTGTTCTCAAACCAAAAGGAATGATGTGACTTAATAGCGGATAACGTGTATAAAATAAAAAGAGAGATAGTATATCTGGCTATAGGGCAGACACAGTAGCTCTCACAGCTTTGCCACATTTTTACAATCCCTACTGATTTACAGTCAAGCAGCAGTTGATATGGGAAACCATGATAAGTCCAGGGGGTCTGAAACATGAGAAGACCTATTCTATCTATTGTTCACTCATGGTGAAAGCAGAACAAATATTGCTTTTCAGCCTTGTCTGTTTCCTTTCACATTTGTATTGTGAGACCTGCTTAGCTAGAGTGAGATGAACCCGAATTAATATAATCAAACTTGATATTTTTTGTGTGTTTAAGATCTCATTAATATCTACAAATAAAAAGTAAGTACATCACCTGACTGAAAGTGGAACTCTGGACTCACTGAATGCTCACTTCAAATGAATGGTATCAATTGTACTCTTTCATTACTAGTGGTTGTAGAGCACCCTAGAATAGTGCACTTTCTAAGCAGATGGTTTTGAATTGAGTGAATCAAAAGACTCAGAAAGCCACTCATTTTCTACTGGCACAATTTCTCTTTGTCCGCTACTGAGATCTCACTTGTAATTGATGTTTCCACTAGAATTTATTTGTTTTGACTTTTATGAATGTACCAGAATGATACTTTTGTTTGGTATGTTTTGGGTTCACAAACCAGAAAACATTTCCTGAGGGTAAAATGCAATGCACATTCTGTATCTGATAGAAACAAGCCTACCTTTGCAAGGACATTTTTACAGAAATAACATAACATTGTAATTTCAAATTAATGTACAAACACATTCCTCTGGAGTATATCAGAATGATCTTAAAGCAGTAACAAACTTCATTTTTGATTTTTATTAACTGTTAAACCATGTTTCATTTAATTGTGGTTGAAATATTTCTAGTTTTTTGTATAGTTTTGCTTCATTTTTTTAATTGGAGTATATTTATTTCAGGTCGCAATTTTTTTGCCATACTATTCCAATATCCCATAATCATACAGCCACGGATAAAACACACACATAGCAATGCAGAATTAAGTGCTGTAGAGGAAAAAATGCTGTTCAACATTAAAAATAAAATAAGATTTACTTCCTAAAAATAGACTATGACAGATGATGTCAAGCTCAACACCTAATTTCCAATGTGTAGGAATTTGCAAAAAATTATTGAATGGAACTGCATCAAATCACATTTAGTTAATCACATTGTGTTAGTTCAGCTGAGGCTGTGTCTATACTATACTACAGTATAGACTTAGGCCCTCAAAATTCTGTCTTTATGTATTCACTGATCACTTTCTTTGGTACGTCTCCTTGTTTCCACACTTATTGTCCATTTATCACCTCCACTTACCACACAAAATCACTTAGTCCATCTGTTTCTCCACATAGAATTGTGTTAGTCAGTTTACTCTATTCTCTAATGGTCAGGACCGTCATGTACGTCAACGTGTCCAAAAGGCATCTGCAAATGAGAGCACCTTTTCTAACTTGGCTGCCAGCATATAACCAGACTAAGTATGCACAGGCATGACTTAAACATCATCTACACTGAGTGCAATCCCAGGCATGCTTGGACAGACCAAAACGTATTGCTTTTATGATTAATATGCTACTAGACTTAAAATGTGATGGAAAATTACAAAGTAGGTTCTATCTGCAATGTGGAACGAGATAGGAAAATTTTGCAGTGATTTTTTTTGTCATCAGCAGCCTAAAATCCATACAATACTCCCCCTTTCTTTGTTATTAAAATAGGAACAAAATGTGTGAAAACCAAAAAAGTGTGTTCTTCTGCATGCAATATGCTGATTTTCACAAGTAACAGACCAGTAAGCTCCAGTAACTCCAATTTAATGTGACATGCAGGTGACATTTCCCCTCAGTAGCATTCCTGGAAGTCAGCATGATCTAATCCCAGTATGCGACTGACTGTGCTTTGTTGTTTTACCAACTTTCCACAAGAGTAGGTGTGCCAACATAAGGGGAATAGATAAAGACTATAAAGAAATGCAATGCAACTCACAGAATTATACTTCACTTTTGTCTGATGTCACTTTCATGTTATGCATGATAATGTATATTAAATTTAGGCAAAATTCATTTGAATAATTAGAATGAAAATACATTAATCAAAATGCACAAAGAATGCTGAAACACCCTCTCAAAGCAACTCATAAAATGAGAAAGAAAGAGGTAACTTTTACATGTGCTGAAACTGGAGAATATTCTTATATCCAGACGTAATGAAGCAATGAAATTTTAAAAAAACACAGCCAAAGGCCAATGCATGTTTTCCTGAAATATTCATACGCTCTGGTTTACAGCAGGGCTGTCTTAAGTGCAGTTCTGCAGCATTTTCAGTGGATCTGCAACCTTGTTTAAAATGAAAGGAAACAGGGCTGTAACCATACCAAAAAGTTAACTGAACTCTGACCCTTAATAAGGGCTACAAAAACCAAACACAAAGCAACAGTTACTGTGTTTAAAAGGAGGCAAAGTGTGACTGAAAGCCTTTATAATGCTGGTAAGGTTCATCCTAGTTATAATTGTTTTTGATTATTTCTAGAACTTGTTTGCATATTTCCTCTGCTTAATTTGTACAATGGTCCACTTATACTATACATGCACTTTACCTGGGAGCTTCACAAGTAAGGGATAATGGCGTAAATAGACACCAGATATGAAATTATGGATCAACTGACGGCAATTTACTATCGCAGTAAATTGCCATTCTATTCACACAAAAGTCGAGTTAACCAATACATTAACAAGACACACACACTGACAGCTTTTGTGGCACTTAAAAGTTAAATAAGATGTTGAGGAAAAACTTTCTCTAAATTAGAGTGTTTCAGAATGCAAGAACTGTTAGCCATTTGTACAGAAGCCAAAATTCCTGATATAATAATGAATGGGAGAATCGACAGTGAATCAAATTAGGATACGACACTGCCAAGGAGGCTGGTAAACAACCAAATGTCTGAAATGTTGATTTCACCACACCCATTGTTAAGTGGGATATTTCTTTCTGGTCTTTCTGGTCAATTGTTTTAAATGGATACAACACCCTTAATTACCTTGTTTAAGAATGCATGTGAATGAAACAAAGCCTGGACATAAAGGTAGACCCCTAACTTCCTTGGATTCAAGTGTGAAAGGGGCTACAGCACATACATTTCTTCAAAATTTCATCTAATCTGGATCTAATGTGCATCCTTAATTAATTGTATCACAACTAAATGTACCTAGGCAAAGCTAATCCACTGTTAACTGATGCCCTTCTATCTGCACCCACTCTCTGTATACTGAAGTGGGCAGCACCGTGCAGATGCAGTCAGGAATTGCTACCGAGTACACCAACACACACATAGTAGATGCTTCAGCAAGAAGAACTGCATGCGACTCTCACGGTCTGTCAACGTGGCTGAGTCATCCCCAAATATGTCGTCTAGCCAAACAAAGCAGTGCTAGGGAAACGCTTCACTCGGAGCCAGAGTGAGATCATAGCACTAATACAGCTCTCATGAGCAAATAACACAGAAAATGCCTAGGACTGCATGCCCATCCACACTACCCTCCCAAATGGGTGAAAATATGGCATCAGCTCAAGGATTTAATGTCAGTGACGCATGATACCACAGCCTGCAGTCGTTACTAATATATAAGGAAAATCTGCATTGTACAGCTGGAAATAAATGACAAACCTCTTAGCAGAAGCATGCTTATGACTGACAGAACAAGGCTGGTACCTCTGTTGTGTTTGTTAGTTTAGACAAATGAAGAACAGAGGACAAAGGAGTGACTCTGCAGTTTCATGACAGCATCTTTGTGCAGAGGCAACTTAATCATTTTCAACTTATCAGGGCTACCTTTTTTTTATCTGAAGTTAAGTTAGCCCACCTGCAATGCCACATGTGTACATTTCACTTAAAAAACAAATGCATCTCAGCAGAGGTGGGACAGCAGCATACCTGTTAGGAGGGACCTGGTTCTGCTCGTGCTGGAGTTGAGGTAGGACTGACGCAGGAGGGGCCTGGTGCTGATCGTGCTGGAGTTGAGGAATGTCCTGTTTCTCTTCTTGGTGGAGTTGAGGAAGGACTGCAGCAGGGGGGTCCTGTTTCTCTTCTTGGTGGAGTTGAGGAAGGACTGCAGAAGGTGGTCCCTGGTTCTGTTCTTGTTGGAGTTGAGGAAGGACCGCAGCAGGGGGGTCCTGTTTCTGTTCTTGGTGGAGTTGAGGAAGGACTGCAGCAGGAGGGCCCTGGTTCTGGTCTTGGTGGAGTTGAGAAAGGACTGCAGCAGGAGGGCCCTGGTAGGGTTCTTGTTGGAGTTGAGAAAAGACTGCAGGAGGAGGGCCCTGGTAAGGTTCTTGGTGGAGTTGAGTAAGGACTCCAGCAGGAGGACCCTGGTAAGGTTCTTGTTGGAGTTGAGGAAGGACTGCAGCAAAAGGGACCTGAGCTGGGTCAGGTGGAAGAACTAGAGAAGCAGGCAGTGCAGAATCAGATTCAGGTTCTACACTAGTGCTCTCAGGGGGTGTGGACGGTGGAGTGGGAAACTCGGCACTGTCTCCAAACAGGTGAGCAGGAGGAGCAGGAAGTAATGTATCTTCGTCTGGGGGTGGGGGGAAGAATGTGTCAGACTCAAAACTCTCACCACTGTCTTCAGCTGCCTCTGCCAGCAGGGGCCTGGACAACACACAAAGGCATAAAACTCATATTTTGTTTTAAAACATAATAAGTACATTAGGGCATACAAGCTTAAAGGTTCCTTTTTACTCCTTTTTACGCAGTGAGATGTGAAGATATCGTAAGGTTAATTTTGGTTTAAATATTGTTTATATTCTGTCAGACATTGAACATGACAAATGAACTGCAGAAGGTTATACAACTGTACTTCAAGTAAATTAAATAGGTATATATAATAAACTTAAATCTTAATTCTAACCAGTAAAAGGCTTCACGTGTTACAGGAGAAAACAAACAAAATGGGCAACTAAAGTATTTGGTCAATTCCAAATGGGGTGAGCAATATCACAAATCGAGACATGTATATCGAGACATGTAATCGCAAACAAAATGCACCAGTAGCAACATATTCTCCAAAACTAGCTTTCAAATATTAACCCATACTTAGTACAGTGATTTTTATTCAAAATATGTGCTGCACTTCAACCAATTAAACAGGACTAATTACACTCTTTATAATGAAACCCACAGTTGGTCAGTGTTCTTTAAGCACTGACGATATCCTTGATATGCTCAGAAAAGCGTATTGTCTATAACAAAAACAGAATTTATCATGATACAATAAAATATTGTCCACCCCTAATCCACTGTATCAATAAAAAAGACACCACATGCATGCAAACAAAGTATATGGAAGATGTGCCAAAAGGAAGACTTTTATTCATCGATCTACAAAACCAAAAGTTTGTTACACACTAATAGAACTACAGTATATTCTGATGACACAAAAAGTGAGGCAAGACAAATGGCTTTTGACATCATACACTCAAGGTTGACTTCTTGTTAAAAAAAAAAAAAAAAAAAAAAAAAAAACCTAATATAAGAATGATTATATGGATATACATGAATAAATCTAATCCTTCAATTAAGTATAATACAGAATTTGTGTTATTGGAAACTGTTTTTCCCTCCAAAGGCCCCGGAATGTTAGAATAACAGTGTCAATATATTTAACATGAAAATATGTCTGCCTCTGCCATTGAAACTACAACTATCAATACTTCACATTGATCCAATACATGCCAGCCAAATTCATACTCAGACATGTGCAAGTGACCAAAAAATACAACCTTTCAACATGGCCACCCTAGTCCTCTGACCTATCCTCCTCGGTCCTCTGTTTTAATTCTCCCCACTTGTGTTCAGTCCTTCCTTATAACATTTAGGGAGTTTTTCCTTGCCACTGTCGGCCTAGACTCGCTCAATTTGGGATTTACCCTAGATATTAAAAGATAATCTAAACTGTAAAGCTGCTTTGAGAAAATGCTCCACTGTAAAAAGCACTACAGAAATAAATCTGACTTTGACATTGACAATGGATTTTCCAGAACTTATCTCCATTGTAAATAGAGGAGCACCTGTAACTCTGTGTTAATGATTTGCCCAAGTGTAGGTTAATATAAGTGTTTTAAGCATGTTTAAGGTAGGCGACGTTATGATATATATAGTATATATTAAACTCCTCAGTTTATGATACGTTCAACTTGCAACAGATTTGTGAGAACGCATTCCCCATTGTAAGTCAGGGAGCAGCTGTAGTGTACGTTTGAATCATGTTCATTAGGTTAAGTAGTTTTCAGATACCCATACCAAAATTTCAAACAGCATGATTTGTTTTGTACAAAAGAAGATGGAGAAGACCTGCTGGGTGTTCAGACAGGCAGAGCAACAGACGCTGTTCCAGCTGCTCATGGTAAGGGCCTGTCTCCTGCCACATTCTAAAAATACTCCTCACTCATGGAGCCTTAGCTTCCATACTGCCACACTCCCTCAACAACTGTGCATAACATAGAAGCAATCCGTCAGACACAGCGCAACCTTTAATCAACATGGGCCAGCTCCATTCACCCAGCACAGCTCTGCTCATCTCATAAACGACTCTCAAGCACAACATAGTATTAGTCTGCTATAAGGCAACTATCATGTCAAATAACAGTTCTTTCCTTCTCTAACACACACACACAGAAATATGTAAAAACCCACACTGCCTAATCATCAGGAAGCAGTTGTATCCTGGGAAATAATCCTCAGGGCACAGGCAATGTTTAATAGCAAACACACTGCATTAATTAAAACCACTGGCATATTACCTATAAAAATAACAGCAATGAAACTAGCGTGTGTGGCAGCAATTTTCACATGTCTCCTCAGACTCTTCCAGAAGCAGTCACTATTAGAAAACGTTCATGGAGATTCAGGTAACCATAGCGTGTTTTAGATTAAGCAGAAATCTTTAAAACCTTCAGACCTTTTCCAGCCAAACATTAAAAATTGAAACTGAACTTTGCGTACATTTAATCGAAAATAATAATTGATGTCTTGTCTTAGACATGGCTGTTGGTGCAGATTGCCATCTATAGCATCCAATATTCAAGTGTCCCTTACATACACAGTTATAAAAATATGACAAGGAGTCTTGAAAGAGAACACAACATTATACTGACAGTGTGCACACACTTACAAATCGTATGTTATGCAGCATGTCATATCTTAATAGGAGTAGACATTTCTACAAGACGAGATTGCACTACAATGATGAAATATGTCCATACAATGTGGAAGGTTTACATTTACCTACAAAAACTGTTTCGAGCCTAGGACTCGTACTGTGCTAAGTTCTAATAGTTCTTTGAAGTAGGTCACATGGCAGTCACTGTCATGATGAGCATGTACAGATCCACTTGTAGGTAATTAGCACATGTTTACTTTTTCAGAATCAGTCCTGAATAGATGAATATGTACTAAAATGTATTTTCCACTCTATCAGAGACGTGTAAATTGTCAACACATGAAAAAAATGAGCAATCGAACTAAGCAGATGTTTCAAACTAAGAATGACCAAACACAAGAAACAGATCAAAAAGTAAGCTTTACACTTCCGCAGCACATTTAATCATGCTCCAACATAATTCCTGCCAAGTTTCTTCCACTTTCTGGAATAATGATGTGCTGTAATGAACAGTATTAAGCATGACTCTGTGTTCTACAACAAGATCAAAGAGGTGGAATGACTTAGTAAACTTTAGCAGTAGTAGTAGACTTACCCAGCCTTGGAATCCACCAGCAGACTACAGAGTGGAGTTGCATTCCCTTTACCAGCTGCACTTAAAATACTTCTTACAGCCACTTCACCAGCCTTTGCTCACTCTCTCTAAAGCATATGCATGCCTTCTGACTCGTCTGGTGTGTGCCACTGCACTATTCACATTGTTCATCACTGACAGGCCTCTAGGAATGACCTCATGTGAGGGTGTTGGTGCAAATAGCGGCACACAAGTATGGATGCATTCTCACATAAACAAGCAAAGGTTGAAAAACCAACATACCTTGTCTGAACAACTACATTTAAATTTGAAAATGTGTACACAATAAATGTTTTCCTTAAACATTACATTACCGTATTTTCCGGGCTATAAAGCGTACCGGGTTATAAGGCGCGATATCAGTGATCGGACTGCTAACGGATCTATTTTCATACATAAAGCGCACCGGGTTATAAGACGCATTAAATGAAACAAAACTCTTAAGTTCCCTCGGAAATGAATGAATGCACGTACCCTAATGCTGAAGCACATACCGTATTACTCCGCTATGCTGCGCACTACGGTGGTGGCCTTAAGCTTCGTAAACTTACCAAGGCCGTGCTAAAACATTTTGACAGATTTATGAGCGCCGTGTACCATCTACAATCGGTTTCTAGGTTCAGAAGGCTCAACCAGAATTAATACATACATTAGACGCACCGCATTTTTAAGCACACTGTCGATTTTTGAGAAAATTAAAGGATTTTAAGTGCGCCTTATGGTCCGAAAAATACGGTACATTAACCTACAGCTGGGCAAAATCATTAACATAAAGCTTATTTTATAATAAAGTGTTGAATATCTCATAATTTATTGTATAATGCAATACCTGCTTGGCCAGGTTTTTGAGTTTTTACACCTGTGGACTGAATGAATCCCTTGAATTCAATGATTAACAAGTGTATCCCGACATTTTTGTCCACTTAGGCAGCACAGAGTTTTGTCCATGATGGTTAGCGCACCTGCCTCCCAGTGCTAGGGTCTCGGTTCGAGTCCCCATCTGAGCAGAGTTTATGTTTCTCTGGGATCTCCAGTTTCCTCCCACAGCCAAAAACGTGGTGGTTAGGCTGATTGGTCATTCTAAATTATCTAATTATAGATTGTTATTCTCTTCCCCTTGAGTTTGAGAAAGGCACTATATAAATGTAATCAAAAATAATAATAATAATAATATAGTATAGTTTTGAAGAGAGACCTAAGGCAAGGCCTCAGCATGAATCTGCCTCTTTAATAATAGTTTTACCGTTCCTCTACCACCTATACTGATGAACAACCTATAGAAGACAACAGGCAGACAAAATATTTTCTTGTACAGTACATGTTCCACAATGTTACCTATCAATGCTGTCTCATGTTATATCCCTACATGAACCAAAACTGCCTCCTGTAGACTCCAAGTGAATATTCACTATTCAATGTATCAGTAGTACTTCATATATACTCTCCAGATGGCTGTTACTCAGGGTTAGGAGACAGATGTTTTATTTCCAAAACTTCTGGACTTAAACTCAACACATCTGGAACGCTAACATTTCAAGCATGCAAAAATCTTTTGCCATGTAATGACACTACACCACTAGTTTTTAGCAAACCCCCCCTCCCCCCCAAAAAAACAAGCAGTGACTTACAGACTTGTAGATGACTTGTTCAAATGTGGCACTGTAATAAGGCTTACCTGATGTTAAGCGGCTCCTCTAGCTGATTGTTCACTATATGACTGATATTACTGTGCTCGTCAGAAGACCAATCATACCCCGGATCTGTTTGAGGTTTGTCAAGGGTCTCAAAAGTTCTAGAGAGAAACAACAAACATAGAAAACCAATCAAGAGATGATTACGAATGTGTCACAACAGAGAGATTCCACGAGCAACTGTTTACAGTCTCTGTCAGTGCTAGCGTGTATAAAAGGGCTCTTTCTTGCCCCAAAGGGAATGCGTTGATGTCACTGCTGAGGTCACCTTCAGGGTATAATAATGGGCCACAGTGGTGATTGTCTCCACTTTCGCTCAAGAACTAATATGCCCTTTTACTTAAACCACAGTCATTTCATATTGTTACAAACAGGGAAATTTATGAAAATTCAGATATAATGTATACTGTACATACTGAAGATGGTAGAATGGGCTATGCAAAACATTAATAGAACCTATGGATCTCATTACAGTATATTTATAGTAACAATACACCATTTCTCTTCCACAAAGACATAACCAGTTAGCAAATCTGCAGTACCTGTCATCTCCAGATCCATGAAGTATCTCAACTTTACACTCTTGCTGATTATGAGAGCTGGAAGCTGCTTCCCTCAGTGCTTTAAGCCATTCTGAACTCTCATATTCTTCTCCTCTGCCAGGTGTCACTGTTTTTGGTTTCAGCTCTATTACAGGACTAACAGCTGTACCTTTACTTACATCTGTTAATACTTGTTCAGTTCCAGTCCTTTCTACTTTGCTGTCACCATTGAGGCCAACCACTGTATCAGGTGAGACATTATTTTCACTCTCCATTTGAGATATTTTTGAGGCATTTTCACACATTAACTGAATAAAGGACTTGAAAGACTCCTGGATGGATGGTACATTGGTATTGGGCATTGTCTGGGAACAGTATTCAGAGACCTCATTTTCATTTCCTTCCTGTCTGGTCTCAACAGACCTTGTTTCCAGACTTTCAGACATCTCTATAAGTTTGCTGTTGCCTGCGGTCTCATCCTCTTTTCTCTTTTCTTTGCTTCCACGTATCACTACCTTCATCTGATTGATCTGTTTGACCTCTGTTAAAATAGTCTGTGTATGTTTTGCCTCCTCACCAGGGTCTGTATATGGTAGGATTCCAAGTGGCTTGGTTTGTTCTTCTTTGGTATGAATTGTATCTTGTGAGATTTTGTTTTGTAAAGTGATGTGGTCAATAGGAGATGTCTCATTACTTTGGTTCATTTTCAAAGCCACCACCTCAGACAGGATACTCAGAGGGAGTTGTTTTTCAGGAGTCTCTGCATTACCTTTCAGTTCTACTCTGTTCTTCACATGAAAAGCATCCTCTTCACTAACACTCTGTATTTTCTTAAGAAGTACAGGAACCACAGATGAGTCTGCAGCAGTGATTTCTTTTGGAATGGGGTGCACATGTTTCCCCTCCTGCTCTATACTGACCATTTCAGGAGATTCATAAACCAATGTCAGTACCTCAGTACAGTCACTGAAGCCAGACAGGTCTGCACTGGAACTCTTGTCCTCTGGTTTTTGTTTATGTTGTGTGGTGGCAAAAGTTTCAGATGGCTTGGACAAATCATTTGTGTTCAGTTCCATATCTTTAAATATGGCTTTATCCAAACACAGTGGTATATCCACACTGACCCCTGAGTCACAGATGTAGTCTGGAGGTTTGCTCTCGCTTTCCTGTGCGGTTATGCTGACAGACACTGGTTGTTCAGGTATGCACTCTGTAGAAGCTATTTCTGAAATACCTGGCACATGAACCATTGATGATGAGTCTACAACAGTGATTTGTTTTGAAATGGGGTGCACACCTTCCCCAAACTCCTCTATATTGACCATTTTAGGAGATTCATAAACCGATGTCAATATTTCATCAATCTGAATGCAGGATACTTCAGAACAATTACTGAAGCCAAATATGTCTGCACTAGAACTCTTGTCTTCTGGTTTCTGGTCCTGTTGTGTGGTGGTAGAAGTTTCAGATGGCTTGGACAAGTCATTCATGTTCAGTTCCACATCTTTAGATATGGCTTTATCCAAACACACAGGTATATTCACACTGGCCCATGAGTCACTGGTGCAGTCTGGAGGTTTGCTCTCACTTTCCTGTGAGGCTATGCTGACAGACACTGGTTGTTCAGGTATGCACTCTGTAGAAGATATTTCTGAAATACCTGGCACAGGAACCATTGATGTTGAGTCTGCAGCAGTGATTTGTTTTGGAGTGGGGTGCACAAGCTCCCCCAAGTTCTCTGTACTGACCGTTTCAGGAGATTCATAAACTGATGTCAGTACCTCAGTACAGTCGTTGAAGCCGGATATATCTGCACTAGAACTCATGTCCTCTGGTTTCTGTTTATGTTGTTTAATGGCAGACATGTCAATTGACTTGGACAAATCATTTGGGTTCAGTTCCACATCTTTAGATATGGCTTCATCAAAACACACAAGTTTATCCACACTGCCCTGTGAGTCACTGGTGCAGTCTGGGGGTTTGCTCTCACTTTCCTGTGCGGTTATGCTGGCAGACACTGGTTGTTCAGGTGTGCACTCTACAGAAGCTATTTCTGAAATAACTGGCACAAGAAACATTGATGTTGAGTCTGCAGCAGTGATTTGTTTTAGAATGGCGTTCACAGCTTCCCCCACCTGCTCCATACTGACGGTTTCAGGAGATTCATCAACTGACGCCAGGATACCATCAGTCTGAATACAGGATACTTCAGAAAATTTACTGAAGCCAAATATGTCTGCACTGGAACTCTTGTCCTCTGGTTTCTGTTTCTGTTGTGTGGTGGTAGAAGTGTCAGATGGCTTGGACAAATCATTCGTGTTCAGTTTCACATCTTTAGAGATAGCTTTATCCAAACACACAGGTATATCCACACTGACCCATAAGTCACTGGTGCAGTCTGGGGGATCACTCTCACTTTCCTGTGAGACTATGCTGACAGACACTGGTTGTTCAGGTGTGCACTCTACAGAAGCTATTTCTGAAATACTTGGCACAGGAACTATTGATATTGAGTCTGCAGCAGTGATTTGTTTTGGAATGAGGTCCATAGATTCCCACACCTGCTCCATACTGACTGTTTCAGAAGATTGACTAACCAATGTCAGGATACCATCAGTCTGAATACAGGATATCTCAGTACAGTCGTTGAAGCCAAATATGTCTGCACTAGCACTCTTGTCCTCTGGTTTCTGTTTATGCTGTGTGGTGGCAGAAGTGTCAGGTGGCTTGGACAAATCATTTGTGTTCATTTCCACATCTTTAGATATGGCTTCATCAAAACACACAGGTTTATTCACACTGACCTGTGAGTTACTGATGCCGTCTGGAGGTTTGCTCTCACTTTCCTGTGTGGTCATGATGACAGACATTGGTTGTTCAGGTGTGTACTCTGTAGAAGCCATTTCTGAAACTCTTGGCAATTTATCTATTATTTTGTCACCCTGGTCTGTGTTCTCTGCTCTATATTCATTCAAATCTGTAAAATCACCTTTAATTATGAAAGAGACATTTTGAAGGGCAGTTGGAATTATATTGGATTCCTTTTTCATTTTCTTTTTGTCACCTTCTTGAACACTGTCGTCCTCCATTGCCTGCACTGTGACACCCTCCACCTTCTCCAAAGTACTACAGTTCATATCTCCGGTGCTAATTTCTGAAATTTTATTGACCTGCTCTTTATTTCCTAAACACACACCATATTGCTTTGGTAAAGCCACTGTTTCTGGATCATCCATAAGTTCTGGTGGCTGAAGTGTCTCTGTTGGCTGAATGCTAATGCTCAGATCAAATGACAAATTCAATTCACTTGGTGCCCTCTGATCTTGTGTGTGGCCCCTTTCACAGCATGTTTCCTGTAGCACAGGCATTACTGCTGACATGTTCTGATCTGTGGATGATTCAGAAACCTCAATCAAAGCTGTATCAGAGCTCTGATCTTCATCTTCTGTGTAGACTGAGCCAGTGCCAGGCAGAAAAGTTTTGTCTGAAACCGTTTCATCTAGGGGTTCTTCCTTTTTGTTCCTTTTTGTTCCTTTGTGATCAACATGTATTAATTTCTGTTTATCATGAGTTTTTTCCATTTCTTTTCCCAATTTCACACCACTCTCATTTTGCTCCTCGGAAGCATCTGTATTCTGGTCTATTAGTTGTTCTTTAGAGTGTTCAGACAGTCGTTCATCAAGTTGCTTAGTATCATCTGCACACAGTATTTCTTTATTTTGCTTTAATTTTACCATCTGATTTTCTCCTTCCAAACATTCTTCATGTACATCGTCTGCGTTTCCAATTTGAAATTGCTGAATTGGCATCACAGATTCAGCAGCCGTGCCATCTTTGATAGAACTACACACGTCCACTTTTGAAATTTGACTTGCACATTGTTGCTCCAGTTTTAACATTAGATTTTTTCCTTCCAAACATGACTCATGTATTTGTTCTGTTTTTCTGTCCAGAAACTGTGGAACTGGCATCATAGTTTCAGCAGATATGCCATCCCTGATGGAACTAAGTGACTTCTCTTTTGGTGTTTGGCTTGGATCAGGGTTATTGTCAGAGATGAGCTGTGGTCTTTCAGTGAGTGGTTCAACTCCACAGTGTTCCTCAGGAATCAAGGTGTCAATCTCTCGTAAGAAATTCTGAGTAGCAGACTGATTGTTAGACAGAACATTCATTTTTCTGTCTTCTGATTCAAAGCTGGCACATTCAGAAGGATCAACTTTAACTTCTGTTGACACAGTCGACTTTAAAAGTTTGCCATGACTGTCACTGAGTTTGTTCTCACTTTGACATGAAATGAGTGAGAAACTTTCCAAATTTTGTATTTCACTCCCTTGTTTTTCAGTACTACTTTTTATATCATTTGTAGATTCTCTTTCATTGTCCGGATTTAACGGTTTCTCCAACTCAACATCCATGTCAATTTTTCCATATCCAGTTCCCTCATCTAACACATTTGCACTTTCATTACCATGTAATCTACCTGGCACCAATTTAATAGCTTCTGAATTTTCAGGTGACAACTCAGTGTCCTGCACAGACGAAATCAGAGGTATTTCAGGTGTTTTAGCCAGAGAAGAATAGTTATTAACATGTTCCATTTGTATTTCCATTGTGTTTCCAACAGGTGTTTGCACAGTATCACTTTTTACAATCTCATCTGTCATCCCTACATCGTCATTACTTCCATGCTTGGGCATGATGTTATTATCACCAGAGCTGCATTTAAAGTCATCTCCTGGGACAAAATCACAGTCATTAATGATTTCCTGGTGACTCAGCATAGGGCCAGAAGGCCTGAGCACAAGAAGTACTTCAGCATCCCTTTGACTATATGTCAATAGTACACTCCCTTCCACTGGACCAGATGCAGCCATAGCAGAATTAGTTTGACCTTCTGTACCTACAACATGCTTGTCAATCACTGACACTGGTCCACAATCTTGAGCTCTGGCTGGTTGATATTGCTGTTCATTTATGGCCTCTTCACATTTAGCCCCCTCCACCATCAAAGGCAATTGTTCAGTAACAGCAGCTGATTTCTGATCAGGCTGGGATATGCCTGTGTTGTCATTAAAATGATTGGACAGTGTCCTGTCTGCTTCTGAGCATGCAGCATTGTATAGTGTAGGCAAGTATTGAGGTTTTCCCTCAAAGATTCCACAGTTCTCCTGACAAACATCCCCAAGTGACTTTGACTCAGAAGAAAACTGACAAGTTTCTTCTCTTTTAACCATCGCTATCGCATCATATTCTGCCGACTTAGAATCCACACACTTTGCTTCTTCTTTGGTCGTGATCAAATTCTCCGTGTCATTTTCTCCAACAGACACAACAGCATCAAGACCCTGACAAGTTACAATGGGGAAAGCATTGAAGAAGTTCTCCTTGTCACTTTCACCATCTTGAATACCAGTACCTGGCAATACAACATTTTCTTCTTCAGCACACTCTCCCAAAAGGCTTCTCCGACTGATAATTCCAGCTTCCTTAGAATGCTTTTCATCTTTGTATTTCTGAAGCATTTGCAGATTGTTATTCACTGCAGTCTTCTTCTCTGGAGTCTTTGGATCAGTACTATTGACATTTGTAACTGTGGATGATTCTGTAGCATTTGTCAGAACATTTGCAATTTCATCTTTTACACAGTCTTCTTCTTTCCTCTTACTTTGTTCTTTGAAATTTTCATTTACAGTAGTCTTTTCTTCCAACTCCTGAGCTTCACTAATACTCTGACATGTAGTACAAGCTGCCTGTTGAGAAGCATCTTCTTTTGTGATGCTAAATAATCCTTGAGTGCTAAAGCTCATCTCACTTACTGGGTACTGCAGATTCTCATGAACCGTCAATGGTGGGAGTGAAGCAAACCCAGTCATCTGGCTGGATATGTCCCCTGCAAGGTCCCCAAATTCTTTAGCTGATTGGACTCCATCATCATTGCTTGAACTTTTAGAGATGTTCCTCATGTCCAGTTGAGCTGAGAGATGTTGGTCTTTTTCTTTTCCTGTCCTGAACTTGATTTGTTGTGTGTCCCAAACTTCAGTATGAATCCACAACGCACTCTGTATCTGTTGACAGATTTCTTGTGCTGCAGGATCGTTATCATCTACTGGGATAGCTTGAAAATGTGAAACACCAGGGCAGGCCAGTTTTTCACCCACTGCACTTAGACTCTCATTCAGATGAATCTCCTCTTCTAGAGGTGCCGGTCTCTCTAATTCTGTGGAGTTTAAGAGGGAGACAGGAGAGGAGGAACTTATTATTGTGCTGCTGGTCAAAGAAGATATGGCTGATTCAGCTGTGTCTGCCATAGCTGAACTGATGGTTTCTCTCCTTCGCTGTGTTGCCATCAGTGTTACTGCATTGTCATGGACAGGATTTGTCCTATTTTCTGTCAAGGACACCCCTCTACTTTGGACTGTCTGATGCCGAAATGAAGTCTGTGCTCCTCCCCTTTCCTTTCCTCTTCCCTTCTCTTCACTCGCCTCTGTTTGCCCCTCGCCTTTTCTCTCCAGTGACTCAGTGCTCTTTCCCGTGCAGTCACATTCGTCATGTAGCGCTGGTGAAGAGGCAGTGATCACTGTCCACTTCTCAACACTGACTGTTCCTGTCTCCTCCCCAGCTGCAGAAAGAGTATTTATCCTCAGGGAGCCATCAAAGAGCAGACCTCCTCCCTTCACTTTGTTCTCCTCAGACTGGTGTGGCATTTTGCTGCTACATTCCACTTCTGATGATGGTACTAATTCTTTGACCTCTTTATCAGGTGATGTTTCAGTCTCTAGAGAGATTACAGAATATAGGTTTAATTCTGTTGTAACTATGTCAGTGTTTTTTTCCTCTGAACTTAAATATTCAGTTTCCTGTAATTCTGGAGTTTCAGCTGAAATTCGCATTTCTTTTGGCTTTATCCCTACTGAGGTTCTCTGGGATTCATCTCCAATTTTCTTCTCCTCTACTCCCTTGCATTCTGTCTTTTGCATTGCATTTGTTGTCAGTGGCAACATGAAATCAGCAGCCGAAGTTGAAGATTCCTCAAGGGTGCGCCCCTCCTCCTCTCTCCTATTAGTACCAGTACTGCACAGTACTGAATGTGTTCTCCCCGACATCAGACTGTGTGTGCCAGTGCCACCATCTATAAAAAACACATTCTCCTCTTCTAGCAGACATCCTGTTTCATACCCGAGATCAGTGCTAGTGGTATTCACCAACACAGCGTTCTCACATTCAGCCTTCCCTGTTAAACTGTGAGGTAGTGTGTTATGTGCTAATATCGTCCTGCATGTTTCATCTGTCACACTATGGTCATACTGCTGCTTGGTTTCATGCAGATGGTCAAGTGTGGGGGCAGTTGTAGCCTCCAGCAGGGTAAGATGAGCCTCAGGAAATACAGATTCTAAAGGAGATGAGTGGATGCTGTTTCTGGATAGATGCACCAGCTGGTCCAAGATATCTGTGTACTCTAATTGATTATCTGCTTTTGTCTGAAGATCAAGTTTTGTTTCTGTCTGACTAATGACTTGTGACTGCTTCTCCAACATTGTCTGTGCGTTTAGCTGCTTACCAGTCTTTTCGTTTGAGATCAGAGACACTGATTGAGCAGCTGGGCCACTTTGTGTTGAAGAACCAACTAGTGAAGCTTTTTCTGACTTGGTGTCCAATATTAATGTCTTGATGTTTTCTGTGATTTGTGATTCTTGCTGAGGATCTGTTGGATATGTTTGTCCTATATCACTTGTATGTGCTGTATTTATTGTCACCTTAGGTGAGTCTTTGCAATCTATTGAGATGACACCTTCTGGTAATTTCATTATTTTATTCGTTTCATTTGCTTCAGTTTCTGAAATTGCCTCTAGATCGGAGGTGTTCATTGGCAATTGTTCTGGTCTCCTTTCAGGGTGGCCAGTCTTTGTTTCGTTTTCTGACTCTTTCTGACCATGTTTTAGTAATTCATTGGACTCTTCAGCACTGACTTTTCTTGGCTGCTTATTCCCAAGAATATAATCTCTGAAGCAAAATGTAGCATCCTCTGTGCCAGACGCTGCATCAGTGGTATGCCCTCCAACATTTCCATAGCAACCAAAGTCGCATCCTGTTTGAGATTCTTTAAGTGGCATTGATGCTGGTTCCTCCTTGATATTTACACTCTGAATACGTTCATTCAAATCATCAGTTCCAGTAAAAGTCTCTGGCAGACACTTGTCAGTCTGATCTGCAATGCACGGTGTGACTGAGCAAGAGGATATTCCCAAAGCAGCCATTTGTTTCTCACATTCCTGAAAGGCTTCTTGGAGCTCACGATCCAGCAGCAATGCTGATGACTGGTATAATGGGTCATTTTCCAGATTCCTTGTGATTGACTGAAGTGGTGGCATAACAGGACTCCCGGATGAAATGGGTTCACCATCTTGACTATATGGGATTAATCAACAGATAATGTTTCAGATGAATGTTTCAGATGGAGAGAAAAGGCCACAGCATTTCATTCCGCACAGGAATACTAGTACTACAGTGCACACCATTCCACCAAAATCCACAGGCAGTGCATTGCCCTAATCATGAACATGGCACAACAAGCTGTTTTGATCACTGCACATGGAAAAAGTGAATTCAGCCATGTACTGTTCAACTGCAAAAACATGCTTTATGAACAACACTCCAGCACAAACCAGGTCACACAGGTATAGTCAGTAGTCATAAAACAAGCATCAGAGAGGGCAGTATATTAGTTTCTCACACAGCTATATTTCTGGTGCTTACAAACAGATGCTGAGTCACTGGCCAAGACAAAGGTACTAGCTTATTCAAACACATTCCCCTAATACGGTCCTTTTAATATTAGTAAGTTTCCTTCTGTGCCTCCATTTTAAGGAGATATTCACATAGTAGAGATAATATTTATTTAGCAGATTTTTGTCTGCCATTTGAAACATTAAGGAAATCAATCATCCTCGACTGCAAATGGAAACACGCTATCATGAAGTCGTTTGGTTCTGCTTTCTGATTGTGTCGTTGTGATCACAAGATTACCATGTAGTACTTCCTTACAATTAAATATGTAGCGTGATAGCACATCTACTGACTTTGAATAAGCATGACTCAAAAAATCTTTTATCAATCCACAAGCAGAAAGTCTTTAATAAGACACACAAGAAGATGTGAAAAGCGAAAGTATTTGTAAATGGCAAGCCATTGCCTGCACAGACGTTTGTGTGTCTTTCCTTGCAATGCTTAGAAAAGCAAGTTCCACCGTGTTCTCCGTGACTTTAATACAGTTGGTGCTTTAAAGTTTGTGAACCCTTTGGAATTTTCTATATTTCTGCATAAATTTGACCTAAAACATCATCAGATTTTCACACAAGTCCTAAAAGTAGATAAAGAGAACCCAGTTACACAAATGGGATAAAAATGTGATATGTAATATGAGTGGAAAAAGAATGTGAACCTCTAGGATTAGCAGTTCGTTTGAAGGTGAAATTAGAGTCAGGTGTTTTCAATCAATGGGATGAGAATCAGTTGTGAGTGGGCACCCGGTTTTATTTAAAAAACAGGAATTTATCAAAGTCTGCTCTTCACAACACGTTTGTGGAAGTGTATCATGGCACGAACAAAGGAGATTTCTGAGGACCTCAGAAAGAGAGTTGTTGATGCTCAGCAGGCTGGAAAAGGTTACAAAACCATCTCTAAAGAGTTTGGACTCTACCAATCCACAGTCAGACAGATTGTGTACAAATGGAGGAAACTCAAGACCATTGTTACCCTCCCCAAGAGTGGTCGACCAACAAAGATCACTCCAAGAGCAACTCATGTAATAGTTGGCAAGGTCACAAAAACCCCAAGGTAACTTCTAAGCAACTGAAGGCCTCTCTCACACTGACCAATGTTCATGTTCATGAGTCCACCATCAGAAGAACACTGAACAACAATGGTGTGCATGACAGGGTTGCAAGGAGAAAGCTACTGCTCTAATAAAAAACATTGCTGCTCGTCTGCAGTTTGCTAAAGATCATGTGGATGAGCCAGAAGGCTATTGGAAGAATGTTTTGTGGATGGATAAGACCAAAACAAAACTTTTTGGTTTAAGATAAAAGCGTTACGTTTGGAGAAAGGAAAACGCTGCATTCCAGCACAAGAACCTTATCCCATCTGTGAAACATGGTGGTGGTAGTATCATGGTTTGGGCCTGTTTTGCTTGCCATCATTAATGGAACAATGAATTCTGAATTAAATCAAAGAATTCTAGGAAAATGTCAGGACATCTGTCCATGAACTGAATCTCAAGAGAAGGTGGGTCATGCAGCAAGACAATGACCCTAAGCACACAAGTCGTTCTACCAAAGAATGGTTAAAAAATGAATAAAGTTAATGTTTTGGAATGGCCAAGTCAAAGTCCTGACCTTAATTAAAACTGAAATGTTGTGGAAGGAGCTGAAGCGAGCAGTTAATGTGAGGAAACCCACCAACATCCCAGAGTTGAAGCTGTTCTGTACGGAGGAATGGGCAGGACTGATCAACAGTTACAGGAAACGTTTAGTTGCAGTTATTGCTGCACAGGGGGGGTCACACCAGATACTGAAAGCAAAGGTTCACATACTTTTGCCACTCACTAATGTGAAATGTTGGATCATTTTTCTCAGTAAATAAATGACCTAGTATAATATTTTTGTCTCATTTGTTTAACGGGGTTCTCTTTATCTACTTACAGAACTTGTGTGAAAATCTGATGATGTTCATATTTTTGCAAAAAAACAGAAAATTCAAGCACAACTGTACCTACCATACTTCGCTAAATTATGTGCTAAATGCTGTAAATGCACATGCACAAGTATTTGTTTTGATGTGCCTGGGGAGCAGAAATATACTTCCTAACGAGTGTTTAAAACTTGAGTACCTTAAGGGTTGCATTAAGAAATCTATATATTATAAATGTAGAACGTGGGTCCTTATAATTCTGTTGTTGTCATTCATTATAGTGAAACATAATACATACACTCAGTTGATACTGTATCAGGTACACCACAACAGAAAGTGCACTTTGTAGGTTTCCAAGGCCACTGCTGGACTATTTAGCAAGGCACTTAAACCTTAACTGCTTGAGCCCTATCCTGACTCATATTTAAGTCGCTTTGGATAAAAGCATCTGCCACATGAGCAAATGTAAATATGGAACTGGCAGGACTGCACGAGGTACCACAGAGTTGGTGCAGTAGTGAAACACATCAATGTCACTGCTGGTTTGAGAATACTGTCAATAGAAAATATTTAGCCAACAGTGGTTTTGTAGTCGGAAAGTGACCTTAATGGCTAGAAGATGACTAACACAAGTTGTGCAGGAAATAAAATAGCTATAATGATTGTATACCATTGTATACACTATTTGTAGCAACAACTTAAGTTTGTCTAATAAAGTGGCTAGCATGTTTACACAGTGTTCAAAAAACCCTTGCGTGGTGCCACGTCGGATGCTCATTCCAGCACAACGATCATCCTAAAATGTCTCCACCGTTACTGGTGCTGAGATCCAGCACTTCAAAAATATCAATGATGGTTAGTGGTAGGTGGGGTCTGACAAACTGTGGATAGGACCAAATGAATGTAAGTCATTGCAGGACAGGGTGCCAGTCCATCACACATGGATCACTGTTGCAGCTCTAGGGGGCTTCCCTGCCCACTTCTCCCATCCCTCAGACACAGCCAGTTATGTATCTAGAGCCTTGTTTACCAGTTATGGTCTTTCAGGTTGTCATTTTAACATTTAATCTACTAGAAAAGTATCGTGCAAAACTTAACATTAATATCCAAAATGGTTGTAATATAATTTTGGCTATATGCCCTACTATGGCTCGTTGCTCTTAATAAAGGGATATACGATATGAATGCATTTTATTTTATTTTCATGTTTGTTATTTCAAGCAACCAAAAAATTTAGACCCTTCAAATGAAGAGATCAGGAATAATCATGAGCAAAGGCAGAAGTCTAATATGTGAGAGGCAGGCTTTCCCTTAAAAAAATGATGCAGTTAATGTTGGAACTGTGTGGATTAGCACTGAGAGTTCTAAAGAAATATTGCAATATTTTGTACATAAAATATCACAGTCACTAACTACCAACGTTTCATTGGTTTATCCCAGCACGATGGTGGCTTAAACCTGGGAACTACACCACTGCCTCCATGTAATGCTGCAATTCTACCAGCAGAGGGTAAAGTTATGCATGTATATAGCTTATGGGCTTGTAATAAAGCAGATAAAATCATCCATTCGCTAATAAATGTCAAAATAGATCATCCACGATAATCATGCCTTGTTGTTGAATTAATAGTAAGTCGATGGATGTAGTTTTGATGTTGGGAATGTGGTATAAAGCACTATGAAGTTCTATTATCTGGATAATAAGGCTGTGTAGGACCATTAGGCCTACCCTATTTCGTTATTTCCCCCACAATATCTAACTCTATAAAGGAGGAGGACCTGTGCCAATGGAAAACTGTTATGAAAATATTCATTTCATATCGGGGTAATTACCAGGTAATTGTACTGAGTCTTTCACACATGCAACCCTCACGTGGCTGGTTCCACCCTTTCATACCTTTGCCTTTAATGTTCCATTATACACAATGACATACAATACATCACATAATCAGTGGATTTAGTAGAACTTAAGTTGCATACTGCATATTCTATCTGGTCTTTTTTTTTAATCCGCCACATAAAGAAAGGTGTCGGCATGTCTTACCAGCTTTTGTTCACACATGAGCCAGTTACATTAGGCCACTTTTACCAGCCCAGTAAATTGCCTTGTCAGTCTGCTTGAGACTTTCACCTTTGGATGCTTTGACTTAAGGTCCTACCTATTTGACCCATCTGCTGGTTTTAAGCTTATTGTTATATGAGCAAAATGCCCAGATAAAGACATAACACACAACACTATGTTCTTTTACTTCAGTAAAATAATCTAGCATGTATCATTACAGAATGCATTTGCAATTATAATTTTCAAACAATGTATAAAAGATCTAATAGTCACATTCCTTTACCTTGTTTACATCATTAATCTTTTCTTTTGTACCTGCCTTACCACTTCAGCCACCCACATATTCATGTACAGGCCTGCCAATAGCTGCTTCAGTCAAAGTTTCCAAAACACTGAGTCATAGCTTAGTGGAAATTCTTTAGTGTTATATGTTCTTTCAATAGAGTAGAACTTAGTTCAGGTATAACACAAAGATTTATATATGTGTACTTACGCATAAAGACTGGATAGATTGAATGCAGACTTATATAAGAATCTATTTTAGTTTATAATGCAGCCTGTGAGACAAATGTATGTTGTTTTGGATCTCTGGTCTCAAGCACACTGATATGACATTAAAAAACACAAAGTTAAAGTGCAGTTCAATTTATTATTGTAGTTACATTACACTTGGTAAACCCTACGTACACTAAATCACAGGACATGGCAGTTATTTGGAATAAAATTAATATTATCTTTATAGATTAAAATAGCATAGTGAATTATACACATTGCTTCTGTACACTTTAGATTTTGTAGTAGTGACGTTACTGCAGTAAACAGAAAGCAAATGTGCGACGTTCTTTACAAGCTCAAGCACATTCTTTCAGCCATGAATAGTTCCTTGATTTTTTTCCATACTCTCCTCATACAGGTCATGTTCCTTGCCCATATGACAAGGAACATGATGTATTAGATGGTATTCTTAATAAACAGTATCCTACTTCCCTCACTGATTTGCATATTATGGTGAATTATTAGGTGGATTATTCTCTTCCAAAATGCCTTTCACTTGTCCTAATACTGACTAATATAAGACGCCCTTCTTACATTTATCATCTACGCCGCCCAAGGAGGTTGGGTCCCTGTTTGAGTCTTTGTCCTCCCAGCGTTTCTTCCACATAACACTTAGGGAGTTTTTCCTTTCCACTGTCGCCCAAGGCTTGCTCAATTTGGGATTGGACATAGATATTAGGAGATAATCTAAACTTGTAAAGTTGCTTTGAGACAATGCTCCATTGTAAAAAGCGCTATATAAATAAATCTGACTTGACTTGATTAATAATGATTTTCAGATTGTCTAACGCTAATATGCGTTTCCAAAAATATAATAACACGTTAAGATTTAAGAACTTTCAAAAACTAAAAAAGGTGCACAAACTGCTACACATTCAAATTATAGTTTAGTACTTCTTTCCCAAATATTTTACAATTTAATCATTTAAATTGGAAAAAAAAAAGTTATATTTACATCTATACCTGGAAGAAGAAAAATCAATAAAACGTAATTTGATCAAGATGTCCACATTTTGCATAAATCTGTATCTAATCTTGCAATTATTTCTTAATCACATCAGCAACACTTCACATACAAAAGCCACATCTATAGATAACATTAGATCCGTAGTTAACTTTCTGGCATAACTAGGGATAGTGTATAAATAGGACATACTTCTTAATATCCCTAATTAGCCCATCTGAAACAATTCTTCTACATAATAGCACTGGTCTACAGTATGCTGGACTAAAGAGTCAAACCACAAAAGTGTTTCACTGTTCAGTTGCTACTATTACTACGACGTGCAATAGTTGTCGTGATACACGTGTGGTTTTTTTTACATTAAAGGCACTCAGATAATAATAGATTGACAGTACTTTAATTACAAGAGAGGAGCAAATGTAAACATTTCCATTCCCCTTCATTAGAGGTGCAAGGGCACCTTGTCTACTTTGTTAAAGGCTTTGGCAATATGTCCAATACAACACAGTGTTCAGGCCTGTACTGATACAATCCATGCGATGCCATCTCAATTCATAAAATCAAGCAAAGCATAAACAGCGATAGATGGCTGATGAATAGGATGACGATTTTGGGAAACCATTGATACATCCTTACAAAACGAATTACTCCATTAATGAACCTGGCCACAGAATACAACACTAATGAAATGCCTAAAAATGAGAATCACAAACATCCATGCGGTGAAACATGCTTAAAAAATGCCCAATAGTTGAATGTTCCATTTTTCAGATATTGTATACATTTTATTGTGTCCTAACAGCATTTTGTAAGAAATTGCAAACAATGCTGTTTTTATATAGAGAATTGCAGTGCCTACATTAATCGAACTAAATAATTATGTTTCGTGCAAAATGGTTCATATATCTCTTAGGTTTTCAATGCGTCATTCACATAATATCTAACAAATGCTATTAAAATGCATTTAAATGTGTGCTCATAATTACTCCAAAAGAAAAATGTTTGTAGAAAAACAGTTTGGTTTTATCTATCTATGCAAAACTTTGGGGCATTCGGATTTGCATCAAAAGTTTCAATAGTAACGGCATGCTGAGACTTGCCCATTATTAACTACAAACTTAGTCGTTTACATGCATAAGAATAGGTTTGTAGGTTTTTTTTGTTTACACAACAGGGTGAAAGAGTAAACCTGGCTCTAAACTGCCTGATCTTTGCAGAGTATTCATAAGATTATAATACAAGATTGTTACATGTCACAGGCATTTAAATCGAGGAGTTTAATATATATTGTATATATCATAGCTACAGTTTGGCAAAGTCATTAATATAAAGCTTATTTCATAATAAATCATTTCATATCTGATGTAATTTATTACATAATGTAATGAAAGTGTAAAACAAAAAACGATTATTGCGCAACCATGGCTTTTCTTCACTACATTTCCCAGCGCTCATCACTCCCGCTACATGACTCCTTAGATCACGCACCACCTTCTGAAAACTTCCTCAAACGAGTGGGGGAGAGTCCTGCGTATACTGTGCATACTATGTATCACTTGCCCAGGAAAATTAGAAATTCAAAATTCAAATTACGTCATTGGCTGAATGTGTATTTCTGTTTATTATCTGATTCCCATCGTTAAGTCGGTCATAAAACTGCGACTACCTGTATGCACAAGCACAGTGCTCCACAATGTTCAGGCTTTCCCTAGACTGAAACGTATATGAAGCTTAAAAATACATAATAAGTGTAAATAAAAATAAAATTAAAACATTTACAAAATACAAACAGGGCACTCAGTTGCTGCAATTTAATACACTAGCCCATGAAAGTAGTGACCTGCGTTTGTATCCCAGGCCACATGGCTGGGTCAGAAATGCAGACACGGTTGGCTGGTCAGAGGATCAATCCCTGGTGCTGCAACAGTGACCACTACCAAGCCCTGCAATGGACTGGTGCCCCATCTAGGGCCCACTTATGTCTGTGCCATGTTCTCTAGAGTCTCTGCAACTCTGACCAGGAATAAGAAAGATTACAATGCGAAAGAAAATAAATAAATACAAAATATAATAAAACCTATCTAAATATAAGAAACCCACATCACAATAAACTAAAACAAAACTAAAAATCTAATACATTTTTAAAAATGCAAAAATACAAACTAGAACAATTAGGTCAATGTTTATTTATGACATTTCTCATGTCATCTTTTTATTGGTAATTTTTTTTTAATGAACTTTGGTGTTTTCGGTTCATTCCAGAAATGAGTTTGGATCGCAGTAGCTCTAAAAATCATTATTCAGTGAGGATGTCACATTCTACCAGCTTAACCATTCTTTACAAATGTAAAGTTTTGTCTTCAACAGTCAAAGATACTGATTAAAGTCAGCCTAGGAGAGTCACGGTCAGAGAGAAAAGCAAGGCCTACCTCAGCGAAGTTCCCCAGGTGAGGTTGAGCTCAGTACTCAGATCAGTGCAGGGCAGAAGGTCATGGGGAAACTCAAGTTCCTCTTCTTTTCCACAGTGCTCCTCTCCTAAAGTGCTGTAACTCTGCAGTGTAGAATGTTCTTCAGTTTGGACTATTCCGTTCTCTGCACTTGTGGACTTCTCTTCCACTACAGTGACTTTCTCTGCATGAACTTCAGCCTGTTACACACAACAAAAGACATTATTAGTCAATGAAATTCAAATCCAGGTCTGCCTTTGTCAGTGATATTAACTGGCCTTTGTCAGAGTCCACTCACTGCTCCCAAGACATCTATACAAATTATTAAAAAGTGGTACTGATGTTTACTAACCACACACAGACAGGTTAATTGTTTAATTCAAACAGGAATATGTCAAGAGCCTACACAGAGGCTTTGTAATGTCATCTCAACACAGAAACACACCCTGTGTCAACTCCATGCTGAAACAAATGATTTCAAGCAGCATGACAACCAAAGCCATTTAAGCAATGCATGTGAATGCCACTAGTGAAAATGCTTCTATTTTGCATTTTTCTAAATGTAATACAATGTTTTCGATTAACATGAATATAATCGCAAAGGTTGAAGATTTTAAAGGAGTTACATGAATTTTCGTGCTTAACAATAAGAAATAACATGTAACTGAAATACATTTGAAAACATAAGAGGATTGAAAGACAGAAGAAGCATCAGTTTTCTAATGTCAAAAGGTTCATACATATTAAACAGTCTTACCAATATGCCCAAAAAATAGTTTCTAATCAGGATGGCTTGCGTACCTGCGCTTTGCTTTTTTCATTTAGACATTTAGCAGTTGTTTCCAGACTGTCTGGTTTGAGTATTTAATTTTCCACTGAAAACGGATTAAGATGATTATGCATACTGACTGAGCCGGTTCAGCTGCTTTTCTCTCTGTTCTATTCCAAACCTACAAAACGTCATCTAACCAAGCAGCCAAGCCAAACCATGAAACCATTTACAAACATCTAATCATATGTCGGCTTGCTACTGCAGGAGTCTGAATGGCCAGGCCTCTGGGATACTTGGTGAATGACAGAGTAAATTTGGAGAGAGTCTCCAAAATGTCTCCACCTTATCTGCCTACTACTGACCATAATCACAGCTCTTAATCCTCAATTCAGTGCTGGCAATGAGGATGAAACAGAGTACAGGGGAATGGACACCCAGTTTACCGGAGAATTTCTCTTATAACAAAATCAGTTTTTTTTTTTTGGTTTTAAAAACAATTGAGGTTGCTAATATACCAGTGGGGCAAAAAAGTATTTAATCAGCCCACTGATTTGTTGCTCCTGCTTAGAAAAATGAGAGAAGATCTGTAATTTCATCAATAGGTAACCCTTCAACTATGAGAGACAAAAAAAAAAAAAAAAACTAACGGAAACACATTGTAGATTTAAAGAATTAATTGTAAATTTAATGGAAAATAAAGTTATTGGTTCAATAACAAAAAAAAGTTTCAACTCAATTTGACTTTGTAACATAATCTTTGTGACAAATTGACAGGAGATGGAAACAATTTCTGTAAGTCTTCACCGGGGTTTGGCACACCACTGTAGCTGGTATTTTGGCCATTCCTCCATGAGATCTCTCTAGAGCAGTGATGTTTTTTTGGGGGCAACAACAGGGACTTTCAAACTCCCTCCACACATTTTCTATGTTTGGGGGGTTGAGGTCTGGAGGGACCATTGGCTAAGCCACTGCAGGACCTGAAATGCTTGTTATGGAGCACTCCTTTGTTGCCCGGAGCGGTTGTGGTAACAGGCGCGCACCTTCCCTTGCTCTCCCCATTCATCGTCACAACGACCACCATTTTGCACCCCGTTTTTTTAACGCTCCCCTTACCCCCTACCCGCGACCAGCTCTCTATTTGACTTTTTTTTGAAGAAGGAGGTTTTGGCCTTGAAAAATCTCACTATTTACATGGGGGCCTGTTCATTCTCCCTTAACACGGATCAGTTCGTTTTTCCTGGTCCCCCTTTGCAGGAAAAAAAACCAGCCACAAAGGGCATGATGTTTCCCAACCCCCATTTGATTCACAGGAGGTATGGTGTTTCTCATGGGAATGCAAACTCAGCATATTTTCTTCTTCCAGTTGGAGTTTTTACCAAAAAGTTCTATTTTGGTTTCATCTGGGACCACAATGATATTCTAACAATCTTCTTCTGGATCATCCATAGGGCTCTTCTGGGCAAACTTCAGATGGGGCTGGACCATGGACTGGGGCTAAGGCAGGAAGAGGGACCACGCCTGGCACTGCAGGATTTCTGAGGTCCCTCTCGGCATATGTTTACTGATTGGTAGGCCTTTGTTAATTTTTGGTCCAGCTTCTCTGCCAGTTCCACTTCATCCAGGTTCCCTCCGTGTAGTTCTGGGATTTATGCCCCCGTTCTCATGATCATTTTGGACCCACGGGATGAGATCTTGCGTGGGGGCCCCAGATCGAAGGGAAGAATTATCAATGGTCTTGTATGAACTTCCATTTTTACAATTGCTCCCACAGTGATTATTAACACCAACCTGCTTAATAATTGTAGATTCACTCTTCCCAGCCTGCTGGAGGTCTACAATTTTCTTCCTGGTGTCCTTCAACAGCTCTTTGGTCTTGGCTATGGTTAAGTTTGGAGTCTGACGGTTTGAGGCTGTGGACAGGTGTCTTTTATACAGATAACGAGGTCAAACAGGTTCCATTAATACAGGTATTTAGTGGAGGACAGAAGAGCTTCTTAAAGAAGAAGTTACAGGTCTATGAGAGCCAGAAATCTTGTTTGTTTGTAGGTGACCAAATACTTATTTTCCACTGTGATTTACAATTAAATTCTTTAAAAATCCTACAATATGATTTCCTGGATTTTTTTTCTCATTTTGTCTCTCATAGTTGAAGTGTACCGATGATGAAAATTACAGACCTCTCCCATATTTCTAAGTAGGAGAACTTCCACAATCAGTGGCTGACTAAATACGTTTTTGCCCCACTGTACTAGATGGTGACTGCACTTACACTAGCAATCTACCCTATAGCTTGCCAAAGCATGAAACAATACCAACCAACAGAAAAGAAACATTAATAAACGGAAAGGAATTGGCTGGCATATCATTAAAATGTAGTTTCATAATAATTAATATCCTCTTTAGAGAAATAATAAAATACAATCGAAAAAGCAGATTCCGGGAAATAAAGTATTGACCCATTTCCCCCATTTTTCAACCCTCACCCAACTACAGCCAAACATTATTCGAAGAGGGGAGATGTAATAACTGTATTTTACATTGTAAAAAACAAAACAACGTGTTTTCAGTTCATTTATGATATGCAAGGGGAGGGAAACAACCAAAGGAGAAGGAGGGGAAGAAAAAACCAGGAGAGAGGACACCCACCGACAGGCCGGGGGCGCGGGGGGGGGGGGCAAAGCGTTCACCAAAACTGGGGCAAAACTAAAGGTGGACTTGGCTGTTTGGTCAATTTGCAGGGACAAAAAAACGGGTTGCCCTTGGACAAACAATTTCTTCTGTAATGGGTCCAGGGCAGGACACAAGCAGCCTGTATGCGAAGGTTGGGACTCCTGTGTTTCTGGAGCATGTTTGACAAGGTGGAGACCAAAATATTAAAAAAACTGTGGGTTGGCATTGGTTCGTGCTTTCGTTTCAGTAAGAGATCCAAGCAATCAATCACCTCTCTACTGTTGGATGGGTCTCATCTGGGGCCGTTCCGGAAAGGGGGCCTGTTCATTTCATGTAGGAGTGGACCTAATGGAAATACACTGATCCCTAAACAACCTTTTTCCTAAAACAGACCACCAGCTAGTCAGTACAGCATTTTAGGGCGGGGAGGAAAGGCAGGCCCACACCCCCCACCCCCCCCCCACCCATTTTGGTCATAATGGACAGTTTGTTAATGGACCAGTCCACAATGATTTGGAAAGCACACCTGGAAATTATATAACTCGACATAACTTGGTATCCAATTAACGTGCGCAGGCGTTGCCCCCTGAAAGATTGAATCCTTTGTTTGCTTGGACCTTGTTAAATAACAGCTCATCTGTTTTTATACTGCGGGCAGTGGAAGGATATAAAATAAAGATAGCAGAAGAGTCCTCAGAATCAAGTAGTCCGTACATTCTCGTAAAGTAAGCTCTTCTCTACTCCAAGTATTAAATTTTCGAGGGGACAGGTTCAATTTCCATGCAACAACCAACGCCAAACCATTTTAATACCCCAGGTCCGCAGTTCTTTCTTATTTCCCAAAAAACAGGTCTGCTCCACACAAACTTGACTTCCTATCATCTCATACGCTCTCCTAAAAACTACACTTCATTAGGGTGGAAAGGAGACCAAATAAATAATAACTAGACAAATGGGGAACAAAATAACGGAAGTTCTAGATGGACCCAGCAACATTAGTACTAGACAACTGCTAGGGGAGGGGCTGCCAACGGCACAGGACAGGATCGGAAGGGGATGGTGGTGGGTGGGGGCCGCGGGGGCTGGTGTAATCAACCAGAGGGGGCTACGGCAGGTCAGATGTTACTAGACTCTGTTGCATGCTGTTCTAAGGATGACAACTTTAAAACAGAAAGCACAAATTCAGGAATTAGGATATCCTATAAAAATAGTTTGAAAAGTGTCCGATTCCCCCCCTTTAATGGTTTTTTTTGTGACTGTTGTCTGTAAATTCGAACTTCTTTTGTGCTTTCCTGTGAACCAAAGTTATTCAACAATTGGCGCACATCACACCGGTTTAAAAGAGAAAAAGAGGTTTTCCTAAACTGTCCATTATACATACAATTCTTCAAAGATCCTTATCGTTATATATGCAAATGCTAATGTTAAGATAATTAATAGCTTTAACGTGAATGTATGTATAATAAAACAAAGATATAACTCAGTGGTAGGAATTTGAGCCATTTTATTGAAAAACACTGTTTAAATCATTAGATTTACCATGGTGATCTATGAAGTTGTACAATAAAAAATAAAATTATTATAAAGAAAATTATCCTTATTATTTCGTCAGGAGTACATAGAATATGATACATATCATATCCTTATATAACATTCTTTGATATTACATCCTTATATAACATTTCTTTACACACACACACACACACACACACACACACAGTGGTGTGAAAAAGTGTTTGCCCCCTTCCTGATTTCCTATTTTTTTGCCTGTTTGTCACACTTGTGTTTCGGAACATCAAACCAATTTAATAATTAGTTCAAAGACAATTAACAAAAGTATACACAAAATTGCAGTTTTTTTTTTTTTTTTTTTAAATATTTATACTAAAGGGAAGAAAAAAAAAAATCCAAAACCTAACATGGCTCGGGTCTGACAAACGAAATTGCCCCCTAAAAAACCTAATTACCTTGGTTGGGCCTCCCTTAGCGCAAACAAACTGCACCCAAGGCATTTGCGATTTTGCTCCACGCACTGGGAGACAGGCACCTGATGGTGCACAGCCGGTAGTGCACACCGGGGGAGACACATACTGTGCGCACTTCAGTTGTTGCGACACCCCCATACGTTTGACAGCACAGTTTTTTCAGCAGCAGTCCACAGAATGGCCACGCAGGGGGTTGTGTGACATTTTTCTGCTCTTTTTTCTTTTTGGAGCATAGTTGTCACACTGTGGAGCACACCTTACACGGGTAAATCCTACTGGCACGGATAAGCCAGAGGGGGAGCGCAACTGGAGGTTGGTTTTCGAGGCATGAACGGCCAAATTGCTGTGTTCATGGCCAAATTGTTTGAGGCAAAAGATTTTTCAATGTTCTTCTTTTTGGCTCCGCAGTGGTTTTCCATCTTGGAACACTCTGCCATGCAGGTCACTCATTTTTTGCCCAGTCTCTTTTCTTATGGTGGAGGCATGAAAAACACTGACCTTAAAAAAACCTTGAGGGGCAAAATGGAGGCCTGAAGGGAGTGGGAGGGGGGGGAGGGGGGGAGGGGGGAGGGGGCCGGGGGGGGGGGCTTTTACTATGTGTTTTGTCTTTGCATGGTTGTGACCTCTTGGATGATTTCATTTGCTTTGCGTTCTTGGTTGTAATTTTTGGGCTTTATAAACCCTTTCCAGACTGATAGATCTCAATTACTTTCTTTCTCAATTGTTCCTGAATTTCTTTGGATCTCTGCATGATGTGTAGCTTTTAAGGATCTTTTGGTGTACTTCACTTTGTCAGGCAGGTCCTATTTAAGTGATGTCCTCATTGAGAACAGATGTAGCAACAATCAGGCCTGGGTGTGTCTAGAGACAGTGTGATAATCCATAGTTATGTTTTAACAAAAGGGGGGGAATACTTTTTCATGTTTGATGTTCTCATTTAAGTGTGACAAACATTGCAAAAAATAGGAAATCAGGAAGGGGGCAAACATTGTATATATATATATATACACACACACACACACACACACACACACACACACACATATATATATATATATATATACATACATACATACATACATACACACAAAAGGGGGGTGCGGCAGAAAAGTTTCTCATCAGTCATAAATATGATTTAATCATTCTTCTGATTAATTATGTTGGTTTCAGTGCTGCAGGTAAATTGCTAATTAGTTGTCTCAGGTGTGTACTGTAACCTAGTTTCGGTTTAGCCCAAGCTGTGAATTGTGGCCAGGGCCCATGTGCATATATTCGGTGTCTCCACCTCTAGAATCAACTTCTTTCTTTCTCTCACAAGTGTCTGTAGCGGTTAGACTTAACTGTCATCCTGGCCATGTCTCTGTGCCTCCTGGCTCCACTCTGTCAAGACTCAGAACTTCAAACCAGATTCATACTAATCGTTTAAGTATCATACTTGCACAGGTTTTCTTAGTTTTCTAGTGTTATCTTTTTTTTCTTATGAAAAGGAATCTAAAAGTAAACCCAAACAAACTCCATGCAATTTTTTCATCACTCCTAAACCCTCCTCCTCCTCCTCCTCCTCAACCCTCCTCCCTACCTGATGAAGGCTTTGCCACCTCTGACAAGAATATAACAACAATTGCCACTCTTTCTTATATCCCACTATAGATAAGCAAGCTCTCAACACCTTAACCTGCTTTTCTTCTCCTTCCACAGATGACATTCTTCAGCATCTCCAATTCAATAATGCTACCACATGTCCACTGGATGCCGTCCCATCAACAGTGTTTCAAAAGGTTGCTCAAGACCTTCTTCCTTTAATGTCTGGTCTTGTTCCTTCTGCTTTCAAGGCGGTAAAAGGAAAACTACACCCAACCTCTGAGACATCAGCAGCTACATAATAGTATCACTCCTCTTTCCTCTCCAAAATACCTAAACCCCGTCTACAGTCAGTTGTCTACCTTCCTCATACCGACCTAGAAGATCAGATCCAGTCTGGCATTAAAAACGCACACTCCACAGAAACCTCCCTGGTGCCCTCCCAGAACATTGATTTTGGGTCTCTTTAGACTGGCATATTTGCACTGGTAGTGTAGGTGGGATTGCTGGACTGGACTGGGTTTCGGTCCGCTATGGACCGGTCTTGTGAAACATTTTCTTAGACAAAGTGCAGTGCCATGGGTACACTGTCATGGAGTAGGCACGTGAATCTCTTTCTTTCAGACGATATAATACATGATGCAATTCAAAAATTATACAGTTAATCAGATTACGAATGGATACAATTCGGTTCATTCCTGAGCCAATACAATTCAGTTCAGCACTGATACAATTAAAATCAGGTCTGCCCAGTATGTTTCAGTTCAGTTAAATTCAACAGGGGTACCAGTTTCAATTCAGTGAGAACCAATTTCAATATATTTTTTCAATGAATTTTTTTCTGAAAATGTCTGTCAGCTGTGACATTAATTCTCTCCCCAAATCTCCTCCCAATGAAATGTGTTACAGCTCTGGACACAACATCCACCTATTGGTTGTTAAGGCTGCTCGCTGAGCACATGACAGAATCTCCATCACTCTTCGTTCTTTTTTTGTGCAGTGTGCTAAAATGCTGCAGAATCGTCATTGTGTATTATGGTACTGATGTCCTTTTTTTCCTCTATCGCCCTCTCTCACACACACAATGGAAGCAGATGCCAAGTGAATCAATTTTTAGCCAATTTTGTCATAGACAATAGTATCACAGACAGTTATACCAATTTACCGATTCCAACCTATTTTTCTTTACGCCTCTACCATATAAAACTTTCCCCTCCCCTCCACCTGTTGACTGAGCATGCCACAACACCAACACTCTTACCGGCCAGATTACAAGAGAACATACAGCAACTGTACTTATACTGAATTATAATGCACAGAGACTCACTGATATTATCTATTTCATACAGTGGGGCAAAGTGGGTATTTAGTCAGCCACTGATTGTGGAAGTTCTCCTACTTAAAAAGATGAGAGAGATCTGTAATTTTCATCATAGGTACACTTCAACTATGAGAAAAAATGAGAAAAAAATCCAGGAAATCACACTGTAGGATTTTTAAAGAATTTAATTGTAAATCATGGTGAAAAATAAGTATTTGGTCACCCACAAACAAACAAGATTTCTGGCTCTCATAGACCTGTAACTTCTTTTTTAAGAAGCTCTTCTGTCCTCCACTCATTACCTGTATTAATGGCACCTGTTTGACCTCGTTATCTGTATAAAAGACACCTGTCACCTGTCTCAAACAGTCAGACTCCAAACTCAACCATGGCCAAGACCAAAGAGCTGT